>JABUQX010054134.1:10000-20000 GCA_015478945.1 Trachelipus rathkii | reverse complement strand
CTAAACGAAAATTAGCAAGAGTGATTGGAGAAGAGAGAGATTTATCCATTTCCGATAGCATTGTCTCAGTTGTTCTTGTGGAAGGGCACGAACAGCGTGATCATCGAAAACACTTGTATTTGAGGAGAAAAAAGATTCTGTAGTGAAGAGATGAAGTGAACTGCCCATCCCTCGGAGATCAACGGGACCCTACTTTTCAGCAGTCACCGAAGCGTCATCGAGTCAAAGCACGGATTACATACAAGGACAGGTAGCAAAGAAGCGACGCAATGCCTCCTCAATTAGCCTGATTAAAGTGCCAGAAAGTATGTTTAAGGCATGATGGCGCTGCTGGAGAGAAACTGTTATAATTAAGAGCTACAAGACTGGGGGCAGAATTACTAGTAGGAATGAAAATTGTGTTTATAAATATATATATATACTATATATAATATATCATATATATATATAATTATATATTATATATAATTATAATGATATATATATATAAGAATATATATATATATTATCTATTATATAATATATATATAGTATATAATATATTATTATATATTAATTATTTGATATGGTTCATTATGTATTTTCTAGAGAGAGATTAGAGAGAGATTGAGATGAGAGGAGAGAGAGAGACGAGAGAGGAGAGACTTTGCTCCAATTTTAGAATAACATTATCAAAATAATATAATAGTAATAATAAAAAATATGATAGTAATAACAGAAATAAAATAAAAGGATAACATTAATAGTGGACTCTTCCAGGATACCTATAGTAATGCATCATAAAATTGTTCTGCTTAGTACAAGATTGTATATGGAATTTCAGTAGGGTTGCAAATTGATACTACTACCTAATAATTACAATACTAACGATGATGACAAAAACAATAACGCTCATAGTCACAATAATAAAACAATAATAATAATAATAATAATAATAATAGTAATAGATAATAATAAATTAATAATAAATAATAATAATAATAATAATAATAATAATAATAATAATAATAATAATAATAATAATAATAATAATAATAATAATAATAATAATAATAATAATAATAATAATAATAATAATAATAATACGCGTGAAGAAATAATTAAATTACGGCCGTTGTGCGTTAAGTAGATTAGTTAATTTCCCAAAATAATTATTTATTCTAAGAAAAAAAATATGTGAATGGTAATATAGGTTAATGAAATAACAATATCACAAATAAAAATAGCCGTGTAAAACTCCTACCGAAAACAAAATTAGAGAAGACATTAATAGTAATCTTGTAATAGGATTCACTCTCTTTTTTTTTTTAATAAGAAACGTTATGGAAACACTACACTTGAAAATATAAGAGATAGTTACCTTCGTCTGCTAGGTAAGTAAAACTATGTTCCAAAGTAATCGTGTTTTGTAGGTGCGGAGGGACGCTCAAATAAAATGAAATGTTTAACCTTAAGCCAATGGGAGCAATTAAATCGATCTACGTCACGTAAATTAGGCCTTAAAAAGAGACGGAGAATCCTAAAGGGTGACTTTATTAGAATTTTATCGAAGGACAGATAATTAGGTCTTGAAACAAAATGAAATTCTAAGTTACATAGAAAAAGGAAAAAAAATAGGAAAGGTTTTATGTTCCAGCGATATATAAATTTAAATTCATGGGAACGCTTTGAAGAAAGGCAAAGGGAAATAATATTTTTCCAATCCGCTTTGAAATCTTGAGAAGGAAGGTAATAAATATATATTTATGATTCCAAATGAGCCTTGTTTGAGAAATGGCCTTTTTGGGAACTTTAAGACAACCGACAATTCAAGAGAAAAAAAAAGTTTGTAAGATGTGTTTGGGGAGAGGGGAAAAGATACAAATGGTACCGATAAACAGATACATATATTATTATCTGTATTAAAAAACAAAATGAACCTATTCAAAGTGTATTGAATTAGAGTCAATTTATAATATATGGATATAGATATATATATATATATATTATAAATATATATATATATAATATACTTAGTATATATATATATAATATATATATATACATATATATACTAATATATATATATATAGTATATTATATAATAATAATTATATATGACCAAAGCATGCCTTTTCCTTAAGCACCTTATAAAAGAATTAATTATAGTATATATATTGCAATATTAATACGACTTTTGATATTTTCTTAGGGGGTTTTACGATCCCGGCCACGGCTTCATTTGATCACGTAGTATTTAGTAGTAGTAGTAGATAGTAGATAGTAGTAGTAAGTAGTAGTTAGTGAGTAGTAGTAGTAGAGTAGTAGTAGTAGTTACTTAAAGTAGAGAGCTATTTTTTTGTTTATAAATTTCAGGCTCAGGCAAACAATACCTTTGTTTTGCGTGTAAGCTGCAAACAATAGATGAAAAAAGATATCTCTTTCTACAACCCATTCGTTCTTAATGACCCAAACCCGTTTTTTTTTTTTTTTTTTATTTTTTTTTTTTTAGTAGTGAGGGTGGTGAGAGACAGATGTAGGGGTAGACAGTGTGCAATAAACTGGGGGGTTCTGGGGAGAGATGATTGAGGGGGCGTTAAACAGGTTTTGATGTTGAAATATATTTTTTTCATTATATAGTTTACAATAATAATAATAATAATAATAATAATAATAAATAATAATAATAATAATAATAATAATAAAATAATAATAATAATAATAACAATAAATAATTAAAAAAAAAGAGAGAAGAAGAAGAAGAAGAAGAAGAAGAAGAAGAATTGTCTTCTATTTGTTTTTCCTTAAAAAAAAACGCCCTCTAGCGCCACTATTGTATTACTTTACTTTAGTCCAAAATTTTAAATTTACTTCTCTTCTAATCTACTACTCTACTACTCTACTACTCTACTACTCTACTACTCTACTACTCTACTACTCTACTACTCTACTACTCTACTACTCTACTACTCTACTACTCTACTACTCTACTACTCTACTACTCTACTACTCTACTACTCTACTACTCTACTACTCTACTACTCTACTACTCTACTACTCTACTACTCTACTACTCTACTACTCTACTACTCTACTACTCTACTACTCTACTACTCTACTACTCTACTACTCTACTACTCTACTACTCTACTACTCTACTACTCTACTACTCTACTACTACTACTACTACTACTACTACTACCGCCTTATAGATAGATCAGTAGCTATATAGATAGATAATATAATATATATATATAATATATACTTATAATATATATAGGGTATATAAACTATTATATATATATATAATTTATTATATATATATATATATATATATATAGTGTATATATATATATATTATATATTATATAATATATATATATATATATACTATATGTAGGATATATATATATATATGTAGCACTCCATTATAACTTGGTAAAAATTTTAATTTATGTTCGTACTTTTGCTAAGATTTGCGCGAGCAAAATTTTAGCAAAGTCTCAAACAGAGTGGGAAATAACTATAATAAAACCCGTCATTTTTGAAGATTACTCATTCGAGTCAGATAATTGAGTCAGATCGAGAATTAACAAGGGGGAATCAAAAGAAAATTTAAAATTCCACTCAAGACTACTCTCTCTAGGAACATCCCTCCTGGGCAAGTGAGGTAAATTTCAAGGAAAGGCTGCGACTCCGAATTTTCGACCACCAATTTTCGCCGCTAAACGAAGCAGTCAGCAGGCAAGTTCGAAAACGCAGGAAAGGCTGCGACTTGCAATTCGCCTACAGAGAGTATCTCAACAGAAGGGACTTTTGTTACTTTTATATTTTCATTGCGTATTTTACTTATGTTGAATAAAAAACATCATTTCAAATATGAATCTTTAAATTACCATCCTCTTATATAGGGTGCTTGCTCATAAAGAAGCCACCAACTCATCAAGTCTGTACCCTATGATAATTGGTGAACCCGGAGAAGAACACCCAGAACTTCAATCAACACCTTCTAAAAAGAAAACCAAAATGAAGAAAAAGAAAAGACTGCAATTATACTTAAAAAAATCCCAATCAGAACACCCCTAGAAGATGACTCAAGAAAAAACGATATCAGATAAGAACTTCAATTTTTCATTTTTTTAAAGTTAAGTTTTGGATTATTTGGTCTTCATTCTTTTCACAAATATCACACAGTTTCGAGGATTTCATTCGTTAGACATAGCAAATTCCATATTTCGGTATGTGTTTCTATTCATATTCATTTTGGATATGGGCAGAAATCATTTTTTGAATTCCACTACGAACTTTAATTGATTCTTTTTCGAATTCTAAATGGTTCTGTGACCGCTCCCTTTTATGTATGAATGAAATTTTTCAAAATATAAGGACCTAAATTTTCAAGCAATTTTCGCACACATCTACATATGTAAACTTTTCCTTTATGATTTGGTATGGTTTCTTTCATCATTTCAGTTTGGATATGGGGCAGAAACTCATTATTTGAATTCCACTACGAACTTTGATTTCTTTTCGAATTCTAAATGTTTCTGTGACCGCTCCCTTTTATGTTTGAAGAAATTTTTCAAATAACAGGACCTAAATTTCAAGCAACTCCGCCTCTACATATGTAACTCCCTTTACGGTATGGATTTCTTTCCTCATTTTAAGTTTGGATTATGGGCAGAAATTTATTTTTTTGGATTCCACTACGAACTTTTGATTCCTTTTCGAATTCGAAATGGTTCTGTGACCTCCTCCCTTTATGTATGAAGAAATTTTCAAATAAAGAACCTAAACTTCAAGCAACTTCGTCTCTACCATATGTCAAGCAATGTTTCATTCTCTCGTAACTACAACTTTTGAAAACTACGTGCGCCATGGTCAAATCATGGATACGTTAGAAACGTCTTATACTGGACCTTTCCTTGGATTTAATGGTTCGATCAATGTGGCCTATTTAACTTGTAAATAATTCAATTGTTTCATATCAATAATTATTATGTATAACATTTTTTTGTACTTTTAATGCATTTAAAATGTTTGTATGTTGTTAATTATCTAAACGGATATAACAAATTATGCTTTGTGTTTTAAATGCCCACTTTTATTTTCTGTATATATATCATTATTATTGATATTTTATATGTATTCAAATACTTGTATATATGTTTTAAGATCTTCGGATGTAACCAGTTATGCTTGTATTTGAATATTTATGCTCATATTTGAATATACTATTTTTGCCTTTAAATATGTTTGTATGTTTACTTATGTCTTCGGACATAATTAAATATGCTTGCATTTGAAAGTACTTTAATTTTATGTATTTTAGTTATTATTTCTTGTATAATTATTATAACATACTTTCTCACTCCGTGTTTAGCGCAGGAAGTAATGTAGCACTCCATTATAACTTTGTAAACATTTTTAATTATTTCGGTAAACTTATGCTGAAGATTTGCGCGAGCAAAATTTTAGCATAATTCGAAATGAAATAATACTATATAAACCCGTCATTTTGAGATACTCTTCAGTCAGATATTGAGTCAGATCAAATTATTAAAAATCAGAAGAAAATCTCACTCAAGATACTCTCTCTAGAAATCCTCCTGGCAAGTGAGGTAAATTTCAAGGAAAAGGCTGCGACTCGAATTTCGATAACAAGTTTTCGCCGCTAAACGAAGGTCAGATAGGGCAAAGTCGAAAAAACGCACTGTTAAAAGCTCGACTGGCAATTCGCCTACAGAAGAGGTATAACTCAACAGAGGACTTTTGTTACTTGTATATTTCATTGCGTATTTAACTTATGTTGAATAAAAAACATTCAATTTCTTAATATGAATCTATTTAAAATTAACTATCCTCTTATTATAGGGGGCTTGCTCATAACCGAAAACAGCCACCAACCTAGAAGAACAGATAGCACACCCAAATATATCATAAACACCATACATATATACAAATACAACATTATATATTATATGATATCATATATATAAATATATATATTATATATATAATATATATATAATATATATAAACTTATATATATTATTATATATAATATATAGTATACATACTATAGTATTAATATATATGTATTATATATATATATATATATATTATATATAATTAGTATAATAATTATCATACTCTAAATATATATCTAGTATGTACATATATTAATAATATATAATATTAATAACTATAATAGTATATAATGATTACTCACTTTCCCGACGGACCGGGGTGTCACCCGACAGCCAAAAGCGGAGACTCAGATTCATCGAAACTCGAAGAGGGGACGAAACTTACTTCCGAAATACTCGGCCACTTCATACTAATTACCATATTGGAACTTGATACTGTCGACCATTTACGAAATGTTAACCATCTAAAATATCCTTTTTAATAATGTATATTTTGTTGAGGAAACTTTCATTAGACTTTTAGATGTTTCCTGCTCTATAATAATCTGTGGCATTAGTCAGGGTAGTCGATGTGACTAAGAATTGGTATTATTTATATAATAGTAAATCATGAGATATAGATTATGTTAGTTATGCTTAGGAATTATAGAATAATTCTTCGAAATAATGTGAATTAATTGAATCTATGAATATATATAATAATCAAGCTATATATAATATATAATATATATATATATATTATATATATAATATATATATATATAATATATATATATATATAAATATATATATATTAGTTAGTTATATTTATATAGTGAGTATATAATTTAGTTATATATAAAATATAATATAATTATTATAATATATATATATATAGTGACTATATATTATTATTATATATAATAATAATATATATTATTAATATATATATATATGATATATAATAAAGATAATTATATATACTAAGTAATACTCATATAGTGAATATATATATACTATACATATAAGTATATAATATATATATATATATATATATATTATTATATATTTATATATATTATATATATTATTACGATATAACTTATACTATATATATTTATACTAAATATAGTACTAGTACTCCTTATATTCATCAAATAATACTAGAATAATTTAATATTATATCAATAATATATAAATAATTAGTATATAATATATATATATATATATATATATTGTACATGTATAGTACTATATATCATAGATATAATTATATCTATATAGTGTATATAATATATATTAATATGTAACTATATAAATACTATATATTAATTATATATTAGTATACTCAATATTATTTATAAATGTTATATATATATATTATATATATTATATATATATTATATATATATTATTATTATATTATATATTTAATAATTAATAAATAAATTATATCTAGGATATATATATATATATATATATATATATATGATATAGAGTATATATATATTATATATATATATATAAATATAGTTATATATATTATATATGATATATATATACTAATAGGCTATATAGTATATATAGTAAGTATGATAATAATAGGTATATATATATATAATATATTATATTAATACGTATTATATGTAACATATTAATGTATAATAGTAATTATTAGTATAATATTATAGATATATTATATAATAAATATATATTTATATATAATATATATACATATTATTATATATATATAATATTAAGGTATTAATATATAATATATATATGTTTATATATAAAATAAATATATATATAGCTACTCTATATATAATATATATATATATATATAATATGATATATATATATAGTTATAGCTAAGAAGTATATATATATATCTATTACATGAGTGATATTATATACTTATAATATAATTATGGGTATATACAGTATTATAATTATATATATATATAATATAATATATATATACAATATATACCTTTATATAGGCTAAGCTATACCAGATAACAACCTTATATATTAAACATTAATATATTATTTATTATATATAGTAATACGAGATCAAAATATGATACACAGAACTATTTTTTTTGGTACGAAAATATTTAGAAGTGCAGAACTCGAAAATTTCGAGGTGTGTGAAAACTACTATGTATCACTAGTAGTTATATATATATATATATTATATTTATCATTTCCTCATTTAAAAATAAAAAACTTTAAAACGTTTTTTTTTTTTTCATTTTGTTATATAATATCAAAAAAATTATAATTTGAATTTTGTTTCTTTTCCAGGGAATACTGGAGTTGTTAAGTGATTCTTTGTTGACGCAGGGATAGCATGAAAAGGTGCACTTTCATAATTAAGTATATATGAGAACAAATTGTGGAGAATTCTTATTTTGATTTTCAGGATACATTTGTGTCTTTGTAATTTATGAATTCATTTCAAGTAAAGTTATTGTTCTTGATTCAAGGTATCCTAAAACTTGTATAGAGTTAGGACTAAAATACTGTTATCCGCGTTTTTCCTCAGTGTTTACCTCCTCTTAAAGGGTCCCATCCAAAAAGCTAGGTATAAAATTGACATGTTTAGGTAGAAAAAAAAAAAAAAAACTATACCTTGTTTACTTTCCTAAGACTAACCCAAATCTGGGCAAAGAATAGTTTTCTTCAAAGTTGTTCACTCAGTGTATCTATCGATTTCCTTAAAATTTACAAAGTAAACAATAAATCAAATGATTTATGTTACTCATAGAAAGACTGGGTGACTGGGTGACTGGGTGACTGGGTAACTGGGCTTAAGATCTATGAATGCTAGCCACATACATCACTATATGTATAAATACCTTGCAACAACGTATTAGGTATACTCCACAGGTCAATATTGAAGATACCTTGCCTTGTTCTTATTAAGTTCAATTTTTGGAATAAAATAAAATTACATTCGTAGTATTTATTTAATCCAAAGTAACATAAATCTTCAAAGTTATACAGGATTTAAGAAAAGCCCTTTGATATAAATAATAACTTCAAACACACAGCTTGAGGATAAAAATATTTATATTTAAATAGTTGGGCAACTTTTGTGCTCTAGATTATCAGTTTAGGTATTCTAAACAATATAAATACAACCTAAATATTGATCTATATACTAGGAAAGATGGAATGTAAATTAAAATCTACATTTTTTCTTATTACTAATAGATACCAGGATTAGTCCCTTTATAAATATTTAAAAAAAAAAGTTTCCAGAAATAAAGTTTGAAGGTTTGGAACAAATTAAAACTGGATGTTTTAAGTACTCTGGGGTGGAATTTATTTATAATTAATTACGACTATTGATGTGTAGTGTAGTGTAGTGTAGTGTAATATCAGTATAGCTTAATAGTAATGTAGTGTCAGTGTAGTGTGGAGCTGTAGTACTGTAAATTATAGACTAGTTCATGTAGTGTGAAGATGTAGAAAAAATGTAATGTAGTGTAGTGTAGAGTGTAGTGTAGTGTAGTGTAGTGTAATATAGTATAGTATGTATGTAGTGTAGTGTAGTGTAGTGTAGTGTAATATAGTATAGTATAGTATGTAGTGTAGTGTAGTGTAGTGTAGTGTAGTGTAGTGTAGTGTAATATATAGAGTATAATCCTGCCTTATCAGAAGTAGTTTACTATAGAAATATAAAAGATGACAATTAGTTTAACTCCAAATATCGGTACTGTCTAAAAATATACTGAAATGACAGAAATTATTATTATTATTATTATTATAATTATTATTATTATTATTATTATTATTATTATTATTATTATTATTATTATTATTATTATTATTATTATTATTATTATTATTATTATTATTATTATTATTATTATTATTATTACCTTCTAGATTTAAAACCAGTACCCACAAGTGTTATTTTTTTTCCTTTCTTTCTTTATTTTTTTAAAACACCAGAATTTGCAATAAAATAGGAAAAAAAATAATAAGAACAAAATAGGAGAAAAAATTTCTCCTTTCCGTCGTTCGACAAAAAAACTATTTAGGAGTAAAAAAATTTTATCCATCCGAATAATGATGAGCTATACACCAAAGTAGAGATC
>JABUQX010054134.1:0-7500 GCA_015478945.1 Trachelipus rathkii | reverse complement strand
GTTAAACCTAATCGCTTTCAAACTGGTATATGTTCTATGAAGGTGATAAACTGATCCCACGCGAGTTTTGGTGACCGTAGGTCACCCCTAAGGGGGGTGTTGCCCCCTTAGCGCCAAGATCAAATACGTCCTGAAAACCATGTTAGGCTTAACGTATCGGGCTAAAATTTGGATGTGAGTTATATGATGACGCAATCTCGTCGGAGACGAGATTACGTTTCTCTGTGTCCCCCCTCCATAATGGGGGACGCGGCCCCACAAAAAATTAAAAATGATCGTAGAAGACTGAAACTCAGAGAAAGGCTGGAGGATTCGGAGTCGGATTCGGAGACGGAGACGGAGTTGGATTCGGTTTCGGAGTCCAGGGACCCCACCGGAGGGGGGTCCCCCCCTTTGAAAATAGAAGAAGAAATGCATGGAATGCAAAACAGAGGAAGAAGAAAGGAAGAATGAGGAAGGAGGAAAGGAAGAAGGAAGAAGAATGAGGAAGGAGGAGGAGTCTGAGAAGGATTCAGAGTTGGCTCCGGCACCGGTGCTGGAGCCGGTGCGGTGCTGAGTTATTAAATTTTTTTTTGTGTAATGATTCAATGTTGGTGTGCTTATATATGTTATCGGATCTGTAGATTTCGAAAATAAAGGTTTCAGAACCATCAAGAAAAAAATAAATAAATAAATAAATAAATAAATAAATAAAATTTCAATAATACATTTCATGTTTATATAAACGTAAAAATTTACGTTTTTACATACCCTAAAGCAGTAAATCACTAAATCAAGCCACCATCCAGCCCCCCCCCTCCTATCACCCTCCTGACCATCTGTGATCTATTGATCTATTGATTAAGGTCACATTTTGAGTATCATTTTGGATAAAACTAACATAAAATCAAGTTCTTTATACAAAGATCAAACAATATATGCTGACGTAACAAAGTTTTCACATTATTAAAGCTTACTTAGCATCATCTGAACTAAGAAATAATGTACAACGACAAACTTAACTCATCTTATACAGGAATAAAATGGTCAAACAGTTTAACAAAGTTTCACACTAACAGAGTAAAGTAACAAAATTAGCATCAAAAACGTAACTTATTTCACACTTGCCAAAGCATATCTCTAACATAACAATGTTAATTTACACTAACATGGTAATTTTTATTTAACTAAAATTTACTATAACCTTGGTGTAATTATCATATAGACCGTGAAAGTATGCTAACGTAACAAAAGTTTTCCTATTAATAGCAGCTAACTGATGTAAACATGAACTAAGAATATTTAATATCATCAACAACCTGACACATTCTTAAGCAAGATAAACTGCTAGCAAAACAAAGATCCAAAACTTATCAACAGTAAAAGTAACTAACAAGACTCACAAAAACATATTCCATTCATACTTTAGCAACCATATCTTCAACATGACAATGTTAATTTTACATTAACATAGTATTATTTAACAAAAAAATTTAGCATATCCTTACCTAACCAGCATAATACCTAATGGGTAAAGACAAACAAAGTAAAGTTTTACTCTCTGTAAAGCTAAACTATGAGCATAACGTACTTAACACACAACAACCAGACGAATTTTGAGTGATCATCATCAATGTAGTCAATAATTCGAACATAGGAGGGAAGTAAAAGAAGTTTTCATTTTTATAACATATAATTTTTTATTGAAAGAGCGTTATATAAATACATAAAACATATAAATACATAAAAATATAAGTTTATTTTAAATATATTAATTCATCTGATCAGCGAACATAGGATTCAAGTTGGGTACGTTCTATATATCTCTCTAAAGATTCAACATTCTTTAAAAGGATGTAAGTATAAATGCCTTCAGCAACACTAAACCATTTTTCGGCATATTTTGATTCAGCAGCACTCATTCTTTCATACAAGAGAGAAGTAAACTTTTCCAAACTGATAGTTATTAACGCACTCCTGTATACTGTATTATACGGGAAATCCATGTTTCGGTATAAATATCATAGATTACACATGTGCTATATGTATTATGTCCTTAAAATTATGTCAACATCGTTAAGATGTGATGTTAATTCGTTTTATTTAAGCCAATGCTGTATTATTTTCAGATGTTCGAACTGTGAAACCTATAAACGTACGCATGAAGGTCTCACAATCGAGGGGTTCAATAGTGCGACATCAAGGGATTTTAATACCGTCACAATGATGAGAAAACGCAAGCGTCTATTCATTATGACCTCTACACTGTCACTCTGACTAGATATTTCACTACTCGTCCGACCATTGGATAACATACCCTTATCCTCTAGCCATTGCAGCAGCGATGTCGATAATCTTGATGAATCCCTCAGCACAAACGATAAAGGTCTATTATTTGACCCTTTGGTAGGAATACAAGCAATGTATCGGCCTCTCTATCCGGTTGACGATTAAATAATAAATGACACACTGTTGGGAATAACGAAGCTCCTTTGAAGTATCAGCAAACAGCGTGTAGGATGTGGGGAGATGAACATCGTACCAGCCACCAATACAGCGAAAAAAATGTTTCCTACTGAAGAAATCGTATGCGTAAACACCCTTATAGGTAATGAGATTCTTTCTTTTCAACCAATCAGAAGGAAAGTAAACAAGAATTACAATGCACGAACGACCATATCAGTCAAAAAGGGTATATATTTCTCGTTAGACAAACAAACAACAACAACAACGACAACAACAACACAAACAAACACAACAACAACAACAACAACAACAACACCAAACAACAACAACAACAATAACAATTAGTACAAAAATAAGTTTTTATATACCAACCAACGATAATATGCTAACGTAACATTGTTTTTCGCATTAATAAAGCTAACATAGATAGCAGAACTAAGAATATAAGGCCCAATGACAAAACTAACACACCTTACGCTAGAATAAACAACTAAAACATTAACAAAGTCCATACTTATCAGCAGTAAAGTACCTAGACAGCATACAAAAACGTAACTATTCACTCTTTTTCAAAGATATCTCTAACATATCATTGTTAATTTTTACATTAACAGCTGATTTACGTAGCATTTACATCATTTCGGGATAAAACATAGCACAAAGTGGAGTTTCTTTATATACTAACCCTCCGAATAATGCTAACAGATAACAAGGTTTCATATTAATAAAGCTAACCTAGCATCATATGAACTAAGAAAATAATGTTACAACGACAAACTACACAACGTTAAGCATGAATAAAGGGTAGCGTTAACAAAAGTTCCACACTTAACACCTGTTAAAGTAACTAACATTGCATACAAAACGTAAACCTAATTCATACTTTTTCCAAGATACCTCTAACATATTAAACTTAATTTTTCATTGACGCAATAATATTTTTAACAAGGATTTATCCATAATCTTGTCCAATTTATCATACAGACCAACGAAAAACTGTAAACATAACCAAAGTTTTATCCAAACATAAACACAAATAAGTTCTTTATATTACTAACCATCGAATATATGCTGACGAACAACGTTTTTTTACATTAATAAAGCTCAACATAACATAACCTGAGCTAAGAAATAATGTACAACGACAAACCTAAACACACCATACGTACGAATAAACCACTAACATTAAAAAAACTTCCGCGCTTAACAACAGTAAAGTACCAACACTTCGTACAAAACGTCACCTATTCACCCTTTTCAAGCATATCTCTAACATTTCAGTTAATTTTACATTAATATCGTAATATTTAACAAAAGTTTTAGCATAAACCTGTCTAATTTCATACTGACAAAGAATATATTGCTAACGTAACAAATGGTTTTACAATCAACTTCGTAATATTTTAGCAAAAAATCATTTCATAACCTTCGTCTAAATATCTAACCGATCGAATAATTGCAAACATACAAAGTTTTTAATCGCAAACATAACAAAAAATAACAAATTTTATCCTGCATAACATAAAAATAAGTTCTTGAATAAAATAACACAGTAAAGCGTAATAGTTTACTGATTTTTAAAGCAGTAAATCAGTAAATCAAATAATCAAACTACCCATCTCTGCAGGCCCCTACCCATCCCGCCAGGCTGTGATCTATTTAGAGCTATTGATTCAAGTCTATTTCGAGTATCATTTTGGATAAAACATAACATAAAAAATAAAGTTCTTTATATACTGACCTACGAATATATGATTAACCAAAAAAGTTTTTAGCATCAATAAGCTAACATATCATAGCCGCAACTAGGAATATAATGTACAAATGCAGACCCTAACATACTTAGCGTATGAATAATCAGCTAGATCCTGAAAATTCCCTACTTTTCAAAGGTAAAGTGGCAACAGGTTCATAACATACTCGATATGTTCCCACTTTTCGCTCATATCAGCAACAGGTAAAGCCATATTATCTAACAAAATCCCTTAACAAAGTGACCAATCTATCAAAGATACCACCATCTTGAACTATGAATTGACACTACCTTCATCAAAGTGTCACTCGTTTCGAGTATAACATCATTTGACCTATGAATAACGTAGACATTAGCAAATTCTCGGGCAAACCTTAAGCATACTTAACAAAACTTAACCTAACTTAACTCACGTTCCTAACACATCATCGTCAGTTAACACAGTGATATCTTACAAAATACAAAAACTCATCATTTCTCTTACAAATCAGTGTTATTTCCACATTGTCATAGCAATATTTAACATAACGTGTAAGCGGGCTTTAGGCCTCAGCCCGAAGGGCTGAGGCCTTACCCCTCCTTCGGAGGGGTAACGCCCGCTTACACCCCTTCGGGGTGATCCCTCTCGCAGGATTCACATCTTTTCATGGGGCGCATCCCCAGGGTTTTCTCTCGGAAGGTAATTGTGTTGCTTTAGATACTCTTGGTAATGAGGAAAACTGTTTATTCGTAAGTTAGGTACGTTATGTTAAATATTACTATGACAATGTGGAAATAACACTGATTTGTAAGAGAAATGATGAGTTTTTGTAAGATATTACTGTGTTAACTGACGATGATGTGTTAGAAACGTGAGCTTAGGTTAAGTTTTGTTAAGTAATGTTAGGTTTGCCCCTAGAATTTTGCTAATGTCTACGTTTATTCATAGGTCAAATGATGTTATACTCGAAACGAGTGACACTTTGATGAAGGATAGTGTCAATTCATAGTTCAAGATGGTGGTATCTTTGGATAGATTGGTCACTTTGTTAAGTGATTTTTGCTAGATAATTTATGGCTTTTACCTGTTGCTAATATGATCGAAAAGTGGGAACATATCGAGTACTGTATGACCTGTTAGCCACTTTACCTTTGAAAAGTAGGGAATTTTCAGGATCTTAGCTGATTATTCATGCGCTAGGTATGTTAGGTCTGCATTTGTACATTATATTCCTAGTTGCGGCTATGATATGTTAGCCTTATTGCTGCTAAAACTTTGTTGGTTAATCATATATTCGTAGGTCAGTATATAAAGAACTTATTTTTATGTTATGTTTATCCAAAATGATACTCGAAATATGGCTTGAATTCAATAGCTCAATAGATCACAGCCTGGCGGGATGGGTAGGGGCCTGCAGAGATGGGTAGTTTGATTTATTGATTTACTATTTACTGCTTTAAAATAGTAAACTTACTTTTACGCTTTACTGTGATATTTTATTCAAAGAACTTATTTTTATGCTATGTCAGGGATAAAATTTTGTTATTTTTGTTCTTATTGTTTGGTTAAAACTTTTGTCTATGTTTGCAATTATTCGACGAGGATTATGATATTTACGTCTCAGTTATTGATTGAATTTTTTGCTAAATATTACGAAGTTTGTGTAAAACATTTTGTTAACGTTAGCAATATATTCTTGTCAGGTTATTGATGATTAACAGGTTTATGCTAAAATTTGTAAAATATTACGATATTAATGTTAAAATTAACATTGAAATGTTAGAGATATGCTTGAAAAGGGTGAAATAGGTGACGTTTTGTACGAAGTGTTAGGTACTTTACTGTTGTTAAGCGCGGTAGTTTGTTAATGTTAGGGGTTTATTCGTACGTATGGTGTGTATAGGTTTGTCGTTGTACATTATTATTCTTAGCTCAGGTTATGTTATGTTACTTTATTATGTATGTAAAACGTTTGTTACGTCAGCATATATTCGATGGTTAGTATAAAAAGAACTTATTTTAATGTTTATGTTTGGATAAACTTTGTTATGTTTACAGGTTTTTCGTTGGTCTGTATGAAAATTGGGACAAAATTATGATAAATCCTTGTTAAATATTTATTGCATTTTTGTTAAAATTAACGTTAATATGTTAGAGGTATGCTTGGAAAAAGTAATAATAGGTTACGTTTTGTATGCAGTTTAGTTACTTTTACAGGTGTTAAGTGTGGAACTTTGTTAAAGTTAACCGTTTATTCATGCTTAAGTTGTGTTAGTTTGTCGTTGTACATTATTTTAGTTCATATGATGCTAGGTTAGCTTTATTTAATATGAAAACCTTGTTATGTTAGCATATATTCGAAGGGTTAGTATATAAAGACTCACTTGTTGCTATGTATTATCCGAAATATAGTCTAAATGCTACGTAAATCAGTAGTGTTAATGTAAAATTAACATTTGATATGTTAGAGATATGCTTGAAAAAGAGTTGAAAGGTTACGTTTTGTATGCTGTGCTAGGTACTTTACTGTGATTAAGTATGGAACTTTGTTAATGTTAGTTGTTTATTCTAGCGTAGGGTGTGTTAGGTTTTGTCATTGTGCCTTATATTCTTAGTTCTGGTAATGCTAGTTAGCTTTATTAATGCGAAAACAATGTTACGCATTAGCATATATTCGTTTGTCTGTATGATAGAACTTATTTTTTTACTATGTTATTGTTGTTGTTGTTTGTTGGTGTTGTTGTGTTGTTGTTGTGTTGGTTTGTTGTTGTTGTTGTCGTTGTGTGTTGTTGTGTTGTTGCTCTAACGAGAATATTACCCTTTTGAACTTGATATGGTTTGCGTTCTTGCATTGATTCTGTTTACTTTTCTTCTGATGGTTGAAAAGAAAGAATCTCATCTAACCTATAAGGGTTTGTTACGCATACGATTTTCCTTCAGTAGGACATTTTTTCGCTGTACTGGTACGATGTCATCTCCCCACATCTCTACACCTGTTGCTGATATCTTCACAAGGAGCTTCGTTATTCCCAACAGTGTGTCATTTATATTTAATCGTCAACCGGATGGGTACCGATACATTGCTTGTATTCCTACCAAAGGGTCAAATAATAGACCTTTATTTGTTTGTGCTGAGGGACGGATTCATCAAGATTATCGACATCGCTGCTGCATGGCTAGAGGATAAGGGTATGTTATCTGATGGTTCGACGAGTAGTGAAATATCCATCAGAGGTGACAGTGTGAGAGGTCATAATAGAATAGACGCTGCGTTCTCATCATGTGACGGTATTAAAACCCTTGATGTTCGCAACTATTGCAA
>JABUQX010054133.1:52500-60170 GCA_015478945.1 Trachelipus rathkii | reverse complement strand
TGATACAACAAAAACATAGTAAATTAGTAAGTAGAAGTAGAAGCCTAACAAAACAGCCAGTCTGCATAACAACCTTCTGTAAATTGTAACCGAAAACAATTGATAAAATATAGGAGAAAGGTAGCTGCTATTTCATAATAATTAATGAATATTTATTTAATTCAAGTCTTATAGTTGAAAAATGAAAATAACTCAAGTGAAAATCATATTACTCTATATTTTTAAAAATATACCATTTCACGAAAAAAATGATGTGGTTGAAACTGAAAAAAAACGAAAAAAACATTTGAAAAAAGCGGGTTTTTCCCACCCTACCTAGGTTGCTTTTTTTGTGGTATGTCGTTTGTTTTGTGATGAGCAATTGTGGTGTTTTATGTTGTTGTTGACTGACAGTCTCGACAGGCCCATGTGGCTTCTTACTGTCTCTATATGCTTATGTCTTAACTCGCTCACTCTCGGCATCGACATCCCTGACCTAAACTCTTTTTTCGGTAAATAGTTCGGTTTAACGAATGTGTCAGATATCGATATTTTAGAAAAGATAATCGATTTTATAATAATCCCACCATGCAACGTGCCAAGTGTTCCCTC
This sequence comes from Trachelipus rathkii, assembly GCA_015478945.1. NCBI lineage: Eukaryota > Metazoa > Arthropoda > Malacostraca > Isopoda > Trachelipodidae > Trachelipus > Trachelipus rathkii. The sequence goes on along the minus strand of JABUQX010054133.1, from coordinate 59,579 downwards.
AAAATAATTTAGTATTGGAATGGTTTGTAATGATTTTTTATTTTAGGTAAAGAAAAATTAAAAATTTGATTTGCTATAAAAAGAACTTATTTTTTTTAGTTTTTGAGCTTCAAATTGATTTAATTTCAAATTCATTTTATTTAATTTTTTAGTTTATTTCGACGTAAATATTTATTCTTTGTGTCCACAATAAGTGTTGTATTATATATGATATATATTTTTTTTTTTTTTTTTTTTTTTTTTATAGAGATAAACACCACCACTCACGGGCAGAGCCCTAATCTTTGGAGGAGGGTTTACTCAATTTACGTCCGAAGCAGGACGGAGCCAAGCCCAAGGAGAGAATAGCTCACATTCTCCCACCCGACCAGTTGCGAACCTGGGACCCCTCGCTTTGTATGGCGAGTGCTCTAACACTGAGCTACCGGGCGCTTTTAAATAATAAATTATAACATACTTAAAAATAAAAAATATATATATTATAACACATATACCATATATTAAATACACAATATGCAGGGATACAAATATATATAACACTACCCTCATAAATGATATTTCATCACTAGCATATATCAGTAATATAACACTACCATCATTAATAATATTTTCATCACTAACACAAGCACTATTATCAATAACATTAATAACACTAATTAATAACTATCACTATTATCACTATAACTGTTAGCACTAATTATCGTTATTATTACTAGATTGTATAGAACACATATGTTTGGGGGGGAGGCGTCAGCTTCAGGTATTTGGATACGTTAAACCACCGCTGTGCAAGTGAAGACGAAAAGCTGTAGGATGTTCCGAGCCACAAGCCTTTTTAATCGAGAGTCCATTTGAGAGACTATCTGATTCTGGTGTCGGGATTGTACAAACTTTTATGATATAATTATCAATATTCAAGCAAAAGAATCCTATTTTGTCATTGATCATAATTATATTTTTGCAAAAGAACACGTATCAATAAACATTTGTTACTTCACAGTTTTTAAAATTTAACGTTGATTAATATTAATTTTTTCTAATTTCTAAAATTTTCAAATTAATATTGCGAAAATATCTTATATATATATATATATATATATATACCGTAAAACGGGGTAATTCGGTCCATGTGGGGCAATTCGGACCACGTGGGGCATTTCGGTCCAGTGGCTCAAAATAGCCTATACGATGTAAAATATATCTTTAACGATGTAAAATAATGTTCTTTTATGTCTTAGGTATTAATTTTTTATGAAACCTTAAATTTAAGTCCATTAATTTTGTAGATTTTTTTTCTTTTCTGAGCACTATAAAATCGGGTAAATTTAGCTTATTGCTAAGGATCATACAGGTCAAAATAATTGTACTAGCATTATGGGTACCTAAGATTATAGAAACTTAAAAAATAGTCATACCTTATGCAACGTTGGCGTCATTCAGGCCAAGAGGTTAAATATGTTTTATTATAAAAATTGTAAAAGTGGGGCAATTCGGTCCAGTGGCTCAAAATAGCCTTTGCAATTCGCGTCCACATGAAATTCTTCCATTAAATTAAAATTTTTTTTTACTCTTTTACAAAAAGCATGTCCGAATATAATGTTAAAATAATTTTTACACTTTTACAGAAAGATAGGTAGGTAAAGTTTTTCCACATAGGCCTAATTAACTTGTACAATTTTTTCAGCAAGATGGTTCACCCACCTACGCAAAGTAACACGGCAGGGATACAAAGGGATACTTTGCTGATGATGTTGCCAGACCCTTAAGCAGTTTTCGTTTTGCATGGTTCTTACGAAACGTAATATCCTAAAACGCTCGAGTTTGCATCGTTTTTCGTCAAACAGCGTTTCCGTTCGTTTTTGTCAAACAGCGCAAATCGTAAAAAAAAACCGCTCACCAAACGTAAAGAATTTCCTTAATTCTGTGATAATATAAAATAAAAAAGATTGCAACCTTACAGAATTTTTTAACATTACAGTTCATTTTTGTCAAACAGCTTTTAAATCCTAAAAAAAATGCTCACCAAACGTAAAGAATTCCTTAATTCTGTGTAATATAGAATACAAAAGAATTAAGAAAATCCTTACGTTTGTTGAGCATTTTTACATTTTGCGTTTGACAAAACGAACGCAACTCGAACATTTTATTAGTGTCAAACCCAAATTTCTAAATTAATATTGTAAAACCTGATTATGCTTAAAAAGAGACCTAAAAAACGCTTGGCTTGCGTTCATTTTTGTCAAAAACAGCATTTGCGTTCATTTTTGTCAGAACATCGCAAAATCGTAAAAAACACTCACCAAACGTAAAGAATTTCCTAATTCTGTATATACAGAATAAAAAAAGGAGCAATAACAACCTTACAGAATTCAAGAAATTCCTTACGTAAGGCGAGCCTTTTTTTTACGATTTTGCAGTTGACAAAAACGAACATTTTATTACGTTTTTATTACGTTTTCGAACCAAATTTCTTAAAATAATATTGTAATACCCATTATGTTTAAAAATGAAAACTGACTTATCATAGTTTATAAAATAAAACACTTAATGAGGATCTTAGGATGTGAAAAATATGAAGTGGACCGAATGCCCCGCCCCCCAAGATCGTGCGGGCATATTCGTTCCACGTTCTTATCGCCTTCTAACATTTATAATCCTATTATTATAATACCAACAATATACTAATTCTACTCCCAAAGGAAAAAATTAACATATAAAAAAAAAAAATCTAAATCGAAAAAAAAAAAAAAAAATACAAGTCGAACATTAAAACGAAAGACAATTTGACTACGGTATCATTTTACTGTTTTTTTTTTTTTTTTTTTTTCCCCTCATTTTGGACCAACTGCACCACGTTTATACGCATACTTTATATATATAATACCAAATAAATAAATAATAACACAAACTACCATAACATATACTAATATATATATATTATAATATATATATATATATATAATATATATATATGGTCAATTTTTTTAATGCTTACAGTATGTAACTAGAGAACGGCAGGTCCTACAGTAAAACAAATTATATATTTGGAATCAGCGAAAATTCTAAGGATGGGATTTAACTTTTTTTTTGCTGTATTCATCGAAAATTTTTGTAAATATTCCCCCCTTTAGGGCTCGAGCGACGGGGGAACAGAGGGGACGTTTCATACCGAGAATGTCGGAGACAACCCCCGCGACACCCAAACGGAGCGGGGTCCGAGGACCATTCCCGGAGGGCGGAATAGTCCTCCCCGTCGATCCACCGGGAGGCCGAGAGAACCCCCGACTCCTTCCATCTTTGCGGTTTACCCTATGTATTCTTTAGTTAAAAAAAAAAGGAATTTTAAAAAAAAAAACACTTTGGTATTACTTTAACTAAGGTAATACCATAGGGTAAACGCAAAGATGCAGGAGTCGGGGTCTCTCGGCCTCCCCGTGGACGACGGGGGGGACTAATCCCCCCTCCAGGATGGTCTCCGGAACCCCCGCTCTTTGTCTTTGGCATTTGGGTGTCGCGGGACCATCCCTCCGGGCGTTAGAAACGTCCCCCCCCTCTGTCCCCGTCGGCGTCGAGCCCCCTAAAAAAAAAGGGGGGGAAATAATTTTAAAAATATTTCGATGAATAAGCCAAAAAAAAAAAAAAAAAGTTAGAATCCCATCTCTTAGAATCCGCCTGATTCCAAAATATAATTTGTTTACTGTAGAGCTGCCAGGTCCCTACTTACATACTGTGAGCATTAAAAAATCTGACCATATATATATAAATATATTTAATATATATATATATATATATATATATATATATTATATATAGATATATATAATATAATATAATATATATATTATAATATATATATTCAAATGTTTGAATTTTATTATTTTATTTTTCATGAAATTTATGTTAAAATAACACATTTTAAGTTAATATAAATAGGTAACTATAAACAAATATTTCTTTTTTGAAAATAGTTAATGTAAATTTTGCCAAAGCCAGTGCCACTCTTACGTGTTCGAACAAACCATATTTTATATATGGGTAACAACAATATCCAATAACCTACGATTATCGGAAAAAGAACAATCGATATTTGATAACATTACCTCAAACCGAACTATTACCCTTTTTTCTAACACTTTCCTCCTTTCTCAACTCAAATACAACTTCCTTCAATTCATTCATATTTTCACAGTCTTACAATCTCTTTCCTTAACAACACATTCTTTGCATTCAAAATACAAACAGGGCAGCTATTCATATATTCACCTCTCACAGTCCCACAGTTATCACCACAGAGCATACATAGGCTGGTCAGACGTCCTGTTTTTTGCGGGACGTCCTGCAGTTTTCACGTATTTTTAGATCTTTTGTCCCGCGAAAAAATCGTTAACAAAGGGACAGTGTAAAGTCCTGCATTGTGAAATGTAAGCCACAAAATTTATAACAATCACGATTTGATTCACTACCAGACAAGTTTAAAACATGTTTTGAACAGATTTTCAAAGGCGAGTACGTTCTGGTAACTCGCTGTGAGATAGTCAGTCGCCAATCAGAGACACATTTCAGAAGTCAGAATATTCCATTTACAAATATTCTAAAAGTGCTAGAATTTTTTTTGTCTACCTGTTCAAATGCACCCACAGAAAGGGTATTCTCAATGATGAAAAACTATTGAAACAACTTTGTCTACTGTCTCTCAATACGAGGTACTTAATGGCTGAAATATTAAATTTGCAATTATGAGATGGATTGCTTGCAATCTTCGGAGTTCCTAAGTTCGAATACAAACCTCCTTAAGAAGATCTATTCCAGTGACAAGTACAATTCTAGTTCAAATTAAGTAAGTAAATATTGATTTATTAGACTTATAAAGAGTTATTCCTTACTTGCTACTATAGATTAAATTATATTTTTGTTTATAATATATATAATATATGCTTGCCTATAGGCTATATAATATATACTGTATAATTATAAAGTATAGCCTAGGCATGAAGATGACTGTCCCGCATTAGGTTGAAAAAAATCTGGCCAGCCTAAGCATACATCCTTTAAATTATTATCAATTTTACTAACTTGTACCTATTACTATTTTACCAACTACAGTTTAAATATCGCTAAAGCCTAAAAAGAAATAAAGTATATACTTAAAACAAGCTAAAAATTTAAACAAGCTTAAATCTAGCTTAGCCTAGGCCAGGGATATATAAAAATTATAAGGTAGGCCTAACTTTAGAGTATGGCTCTGGGAAACTTAATTTAATTTAAATATACAAAACTACAATATTAAAATAAGCAATTATTAAAGGCTGTAATTATATACAGAAAACCTATTTAATAATCCAAATAACCTCCACACAGAAAACACAGTAAATCTCTTAACTCTAGCCTATGGCTCTGGAAAATTTATAAAAAAATTAATTTAAATTATCACAAAAATTTAAAATTAGTTATAAAACGTAGTTAAACCACATAAAATCTACTTAATAAACCAAATAAACTTGTAAACAGTATGGTAAATCTCCTAACTAAGCTGGCCTATAGTTAGATTATCAAACACTGGCCTATTCCAATATTATCGCTAAATTAATATAAAACTACTTACTGAAAAAAAAAAACACAAATTATTAACACCAATTTATACCCCCCCCCCCAAAAAAATAAAAATAAAACTACAATTAGCACAGAAATACACAATAAATACAAAAGTAATTTGTACACATACAAATTACACATAAAGTGGAAGAGCAGTCAGAACACAACCTTCCTCCGACAAATTTACAGCCCCTCAAACTCTATTACCTTCTAAACTTAGAAAGGACTAAACCATAGTGTATTCACAATGGACTAACTTTTTTTTTCCAAAAGACGTCACCCACTATTTTTTATAGCTACTTCATTACTATTTTGAGAATTTTCTTGAATCTATCTGTGATTTCTTATAAAAATCGGCGTTGAAGACCTTCTGCCTTGCCATTACCTAACTATGCCATTTTTTTATTTCTATTTATTCCAAATCAACGGTTGAAATTGTTTGTAAACAACGGTCTTACTATGATCAAAGATTAATAATATATTAATACACTATGCTTTGATGTTTAGGCATATCTCAAAGAATGGCTGTGATAATACCAAAAAACTTTCGAAGCAGCTGCATCATTCGAAGTATAAAGAAATATTCAGGGTGATATGATAAAAGTAATATATCTTAGATATATGATAAAATATGATTATTATACTTCGAAACTATTAATATATTTTATATATATTAGCACTCACACGTTATTTTCGTACCAAATACCTATATTGTTCAAAAGTAACAAATATTGTTACGTCATATAAAAAAAAAGAATGAACAAGCATACAAAATTGGGCCGACCGCGCTGAAAAAAATAATAGAAAAAGGTAATTTATGGCAATAAGTCATTATGGGGGAGTAGTGAAGAGCGGTGTCATAAAAAAAAAAAAAAAAAAAAAAACCGTGGTGGTATCCCACAGTGTTCGGTGCTGGGGATACTATTGTTTCTCATATATATATATAAATGATTTAACTAAACCAGGGACATAAATGTAAGGTTTCTAAGTTTACAGATGATACAAAGAGGCTACCTTATTAAGGAATAAAGGATGTATAAAGATTCAAAATGATCTTGGAAAAACTTCGTTGGGCAGATAAGTGGCAAATGAATTTTAATAGTATAAAGTGTAAGGTTCTTCACCTAGGTTACTCAAATAAAAGTTTTAACAACTATTATGAACTGGGATTGGCTTGAGTCTGTGGACCAAGAAAAAGAATAAGGTGTGATTATAAGCAGTAATTTGATAGTAGTTAATCAGTGTTTGGAAGCAAGGAATAAAGCTAGCTAGGTATAATAAATCGCAATGTTGTTTACAAGAGCAAGGAAGTTATAAGGTAACTGTAAATAGCTATAGGCCAAGTGGCGTATGGTGCACCAAGTTTGGCCCTTTATTTAAGAAAATATATATATATAATATATATATTATATATATATATTATTATATATATACTATTATATATACCTATATATATATATATATATATATATATATATATATATATA
>JABUQX010054133.1:35000-42500 GCA_015478945.1 Trachelipus rathkii | reverse complement strand
GAAAATACTGTAGGAAGGCTTGTAAAGTCCATTCTCATTATAAATATGTATTAAATGACATAAATTAATATTTAAAAGTCACTAAATAACTGTTTAAATGTTATGGAAAACTCATGTGAAATAGATCCTATAAATTCATAGTGTTAATGGAACACTTATTTTAAATAAATAGATCCTATAAATTCATATTTAAAATGGAGTAAATAAATCTTTAAATTTAAGTTTGCACAGCACTAGCCAAGTCAACTTATTCCTATGAGATCAAAACCCAAAATGGCGCTTTCTTTGCTCATCAATAATGAATATTTTAATAGCAGGGTTCACACTTTCTGAAAGTCAGAAAAATCAGGGGAAAACAAAATTGGTCGGAAAGCCAGGGAAATGTTTTAAGATATACTGAAATCAGGGAATTTAAAATTTCAAAACATATGAAGAATGATCCATGGACCGAGTTATTTGATATTTTATATATTTTTTTCCTTCCTGTATAATTGTGGAATAAAGGATGTATTTGAAAGTTGAATGAAAAGGATGGGCGAGGAAGACATTCATAAAATTTACTTCTATCCTGTTGTTTCTATTTTTTAGTCACTATTACCTATATCTTCCTATTCTGTTTTAGAGGTTAGTTTCAAGTTCATCCTTTCGATTGAAGTATTGGTATATAGATGTGTTTTAGACTCTTATGAATAATGTCTTTATCGGTTTCAAATTTTTTTCTTTGACATTTTTATCCGTGGCATTTTTGTCGAAGTGATTTTGATTTTTGTGCAATTGAAGGTTACTTTATTATTTTATTTATAAAATGATTTCAAACAAAAAACTAACTTTAACGACCAGTGGTTGGACGTCAAACTAAACCCACAGTTTATCAGGTGGGTGGGGTAAGGGACCTGATAGTTCCAAGCATACTGTAAAGTATGTAAAAAAGAACTTTGATCTATCTAACATTGGACGCCAAGCCGAAGTTTCACTTCAAGAGGGAAAAACTCATTTGATTTAATCAAAACTCAGCATGACCAACCATCATTGAAAACTTTTTCTTTACATGTTCTAATAATACAAATATTAGTGATAGTGTGTGCACTGAAAATTATTGCCATTCCATCAACTTTAATCATACTCAACCGATTGTAAATTACCCTGAGTGTTCTATTAATATCCAACCAAAACCAGTTTATTTAATCAAGTTTCATCTCTTTCAGGGTTCAACACTTTCTGGCAAAGTCAGGAAGTCAGGGAAAGTCAGGGGAAAAAAAATTGTTAGGAAAAGTCAGGGAAACGTTTTATGATATGCTGAAAGTCAGGGGAAATTCCAAAAAATTTCAGGAAAATTTTAACAAATTTGCAAAACATATGGAAGAATGATTTCAGGACAATTGTAATATTTTTATAATTTTTTTTCCTTACTGTATAATTGTGAATAATGAGAGTATTTGATAAGTGAATGAAAGGATGGGCGACGAATGACATTCCATAAATCTACTTCTATCCTGTTTCTTTCTATTTTTTAGTTGCACTATTACCTACTATTCTTCCTATTCTTTTCGAGAGGTTTTTCCAAGTTCATCCTTTCGATTGAAGTGATTGGTATAGGGATGTGTTTTAGACTGTATGACTTATGACTTAATCTGTTTAATCTTTTTCTTTAGGGATTTTTCATACTTTTTGAGCGTTTTTTTTAGGGTTTGAAAAGTTGATTTTGATTTTGGCAGTTGAAGTAGTTATTATTTATTTATTAAATGACTTCAAACAAAAAAAAACTTAACTTATATGACCAGTGGTTGACGTCAAAACTTGAACACACGTTTATCAGGGGTTGGTAAAGGACTGATAGTTCCAAGCATACTGTAAATTATGTTAAAAAGAACTTTGATCTATCTAACATGGGACGCCAAGCCGAAGCTTCACATTCAAGAGGGGAAACTCATTTGAATTAATCAAAACTCAGCAGGACCAACCATCATTGAAAACTTTTTTGTTATGTTTTCTAATAATACAAATATTAGTGAAAGGGTTCACTGAAAAATTATGCCATTCCATAAACTTCTAATCATACTCAACCGATTGTAAAATGACCCTGAAGTGTTTTATTAATAATCAACCAAAAAACAGTTTATTTAATCAGTTACATCGTTGTTTTAATGATGTGTACAAGATCAGAAAAGACTATGAAGCATTACTGGAAGTGGATTCAAACAAGGTCTTTAATACTCTTGGCAGATATAGGGAAACATTTAAAAATTAATGTTCCAGATAGTGGGTAGCTTCAAATTTTAAAATGGGGCCGTATGAAATGTAAATATGTGATTAACCATGGGCTTGCTCCCTATTTTTCTAGAAAGCAAAGCACAATACACTCTACTTTGCAGTGAAGCTCATTCTATCCTGAATGAAAATTTCAAAATAGTTTTTGGATGGTATTGTCTTGCTAGAGGCTTGATAGTTTTTTCTCTATAGTACCTGGGAATCAAAGTTATGTGGAATTGTGGACATTATTAAATTAGGACTGATATTTTCGCATGTAAATGCGACAGTGGAAGAGGGTTTTCTATAAATTAAGCAATTTTAGTGGAGAGTCTGAAAGAACATAGTCTGATTTCTCAAAGAAACAGTCACAAGCTATAAGATCTCAATTAAAGTATTCATTAAAATTGCCTATCACTCCAAAAAAGGTTACAAATGTAAAAGCCTGCCCATAGGAGTATGTGGTACATGCCAAAGCTTCGAATCGGGAACAGTTTCAAGCGCCGGCTCCAAGGTTGAAAAAAAGAAAATAAGTCCATACTGCTAATTATAGTTGGTGAGCATCTGGAGCGGTTATCTGGTGCTGTAGCAAAGAAAAGACGGCTATAAAAGTCAAAAAAATCAGAGGCTTGCAGAAGAAAAAGTTAACCTAAAATCTCCCCCATTTAGAACTTTTGTGATCACAGTGGCTTCTTAAATGTGAAAGGCTATTAATTTAAAGCTTTAATTTATTTTCTTTTTGTATAAATAAAACTTTTGGAAAAAATAAAAAAGGAGTTTGATGGACGGCTATGGGAAGGATAAGGCTGATACTAAAAAAAAAAAAAAAATATATTTTTAAAATTCATCATGATGATGAACAGTTTCTAAAGTAAAAATTTTCAAATAATTTAATGATGAACTGGTAAATTAGGCTGCAATAATGATTAATAGATATTTTTTATGCCAAAATAACGAACACGCTGGGTCAGGCGAAAAAAATTGCGGAGTTGGTCAGAAAGTCAGGGAATGTCAGGGAAATCAAATTCAAAATTTCCAGTGGAACCCTGGTTTTTGCATTAAAGATGATGTTACAAGATCTGAAATACTATTAGCATTAAAGGTGGTGGATGATATTGTCTTTAAAACTCGTGTGCAGATATAGGGGAAACATTTAAATTAATTTTTCAGATAGTGCGGTAGCTTCAAATTTAAAATGGAGCTGATGAAATGTAAATATGTGATTAACCATGGACTTGCTCCCTATTTTTTCTAAAAGCAAAAGCACAATACACTCTACTTTGCAGTGAAACTCATTTACCTTGAATTAAAATTTCAAAATATTTTTGGATGGTGATGTCTTTCTAAGAGACTGATTAGTTTTTTTCTTTTCTATAGTACCTGGGAATCAATTTTATGTGGAATTGTGGCAAATTATTTAAATTATGACTGATATTTTTGCAATGGAAATTCGAAAGTGGAAGGAGGGTTTCTAATAAATTAAGCAATTTTAGTGGAGAATCTGAAAGAACATAGTCTTAAGATTTCTCAAAGAATAGTGCACAATGCTATAAGATCTCATTTCATGAAAGTATTCATAATGTTCCTATCACTCAAAAAAATGTGAACAAATGTAAGAGCTGGCCCAAGGAGGAAATGAAGAAACATCTCCAAAGAGTTCAAAACGAACCAAAAAGAAGAACAGAGAATAAAAAAGGTTTAAAAAAAGAAAATTATCCATTACAGATATATAACTGAAGAGCAGAGAAAGATTTAAAACTGGGAAAGCTATTGACAGAAGAAGACGCTTATAAAATCAAAAATTCAAGATTGCTTGAGAAGAAAAAGTTAACCTAAATCTCCCCATTTAGAACTTTGTGATCACAGTGAACGTTATTCACCTAGGCTATTAATGTAAGCTTTAATTATTTTCTTTTTGTTAAATAAAACTGTTTTACTTTTGAAAAAAATAAAAAAAGGAGTGCTTTGGATGGGAAGGTATAGGCTGATTAAAAAAAATAAATAATTTTTTAAGTTCATCCATGATGATGAACAGTTTCTAAAGTAAATTTCAATAATTTAATGTATGAAATGAGTAGATAGGCTGCAATAATGATTATAATATTTATACACCAAAAATAAAGAACACGCTGCGTCAGAAAAATTTTGCTGATTTGGTCAGGAAAGCATTATTAACAATGAATATTGCAATAGGTTTTCAATATAGGGATCACCGAATATAAATATATCGATATATCATTTGACTGAAAATTTGGTGCTCAGACGAAAATTGAAATTAAGCTCTATATATATATATAGTATTATATATATATATATATATATAATATATAATATTATTAATATATTACTATATATACTATATTATATATATATATATATATATATATAATATATATAATATATATATATATATATATATATAATATATATAGAATATATATATATATATATATATATATATATTATATATATATATATTTATATAATATATATATATAATATAATATATATGAAAGAAATAAACAATAGAATAGACTATCAAACCATCTCAAGGGTGAAAAACATAAATAATAATTTAACTACGTATATAGTAGCAACTTTAATAATATATATATAATAATAAAAAAAAAATAATATATTCTATATAATAAAAAATAAAAGTAAATGAACATATACAATATATAGAAAATAAAAATTAAAACGCAATAATATAAGATACTTAATTTAAAATACAAAATAATCAATATAAATCTAATAATATAAAAAAACAAATGAATAATCAATATATATATATATAGCACAGCCACTACAAGAGCGAAGGGCCTCAAATTTTTGGTGAGTACTCCCTAGTATTAGATAATTAATTTGTATATATTAACTTCTTTAAAAGATATTTTTGGAATGTTTGGCAAGCATAAACATGTGGCCAACTGGCCAAAGTAACTTTGTCATACGGGACAACTTTGGCCATTTTTCACCCCTGCTCAAACTTTTAGCTATATTTTTGTAAATATTTATTTTTAGTAAAATATGCTCTCTGACACATTTGTTCCTTAATAACTATAAACTGTTGGTACACTTTTTATAAAGTTATATTAACAATGTTCAGAGTTACAAACATTTTTCCAAAAAATTTTGCAAAATCTGATTTTTCACCTTCCTTTGGTTATAAGAATACTCTCAAAGTTTTAAAATCACAAATTTTTTATATCTAACAACTGTTCAGAAAGACTCGAGGAGAATATAACATCAATGTGTCAAAATTTAAAATTTGGCAGCAATGTTAAAGGTTATTTAACATTTGAATCGGAGTAGTAACAATAATGGAATCCGCCCCCATAAATTATGGCGAATGAACTTTAGCAAGTTTAAGTAAGGTGCTACAGTAAATGCTCTAATGAATTACAAATACTTATAGGTGTTAGGAATTTATTATTTAATAATAGAATATGTATATATTTATATATATTTTCTTTATATTCATCTTATATTTCATTTTTGTTTTCAATAATTTAATTTTCTCATTTTAATATCAATTTTTATAACATATTTATAATCATTATTTTTATTATACAAAATATTAAATAAAAAATAAAAATAGAAGAAAAATAATTATAAAGCTGTATTTAAAATGACGATCAGCAACTAAGAATGCTGAAGTACAATCTGACATTCGCTCAATTCAATACATTGAAATTGTAAATAATATCCCCATATTAACATACAAATCCTAAGAGGGCAGTAGTAGATTATTCAGACCCCCCTAAGCTTCTGCCATTAAAGTTTTTAGTAAATCACAAAACAAAGGATGATTTTAACTTGTTGATAATTAAGCGGCACAATACTATGCTGTATCAATTAAATAATTATAAGAAAAATCACTAAATAATTTATTCTGAAATTTTAAAATTATAAATTAAAAAATATATTACAATACATATTATAAACTAAGCATAATATAAAATATTAAGTTGACTACAATACAACTTTTTTCTTAAATAATAGCATGACTATTAGGCAAATCGTGGAATGGGAACCAACTTACCTCTAATGCTCGGAAGAAAGGTATACTTTTGGCCACACCCGCCATTTGGAACCAACTCCTGCACAGCCACTACAAAAGAAGCGAAGGGCCTCAAATTGTTGGTGATACTCTCTAGAATATTTAAAAAATTAATTAGATATATAATTGAATATATCTTTAAGAATATATTATGGAAGGTTGACAAAGCATACCAAACATGTGGACCACACTGGCCAAGAGAGACCGCGCCGTTGACCGATATATAATAAAATATTAATAATAGTATTTAAATTAATATATAATATAATAATATAATATATAATTAGATATATATATATAGTTATGATAGGTAGTTATATAATAGTAATTTATAATAGATGTATAATAATTATATAAGGTATATATATATATAAGTATAGAAGGTCATGTCCATCACTTCAAAACAACCGACATGTTCCGCTGAGACCCCTATCGATATTGCATGAAAATTGCACACTAGACAACTGTGAGAGAAAATAATGAATTAGGATATATGCAAAGAGTCTCTAGCTCATAGCGAGCTTACAGAAAATATTGACACTTGTGGAACTTTTCGTCAAAGATGTTCAAAATTTTGAGAAGAGATCAAGGTGTAGATCCAATAGGTCAAAAATACGAATAGTGCTCAGGACTTCAATATGGCAACAAGAAAAGCATCGTGAAAAAGACTCAATTAAGGATGAAAATGAAATCTTAAGAAAATAGTCCTGTACAACGAAATTAATATTTAGATGTTACTTTTAAACCTTAACGAGAGATAAGATCAAATCGAAAAAGAATTTAATAAATCCTTTTAGATAAGACACGGTTGACGCCTTCACACCTTTGTAAAAAATAGAGAACTAATCAATTTTATATTCTTAACCGATATCTCAAATGATGATGGCTAATATAATAGTAATAAATTCCATATATTTAATATCAAATGAAAACTATAACATTAATGAGTAATTGTGTGGTTAGAGAAAATATAAGCAAAATGTTAATAGAGTAATAACCACATTGAAATATCCACATTTTTTTCACTTTTTTGCAAAAATTCAATGGCGGACGTATGACTAAGAAAAACCATCCAATTTCGTGCCTCAACACCTCATCAAGAAAGTATAGTAAAAAAATTTAATAAAAATAAATATTAAATAAAAAAAATTGTTGATATTTCAGATATAATATAATATTAAATAATATAT
>JABUQX010054133.1:0-30000 GCA_015478945.1 Trachelipus rathkii | reverse complement strand
TAACACTTGTAAAAGTTTCAAACTTGTTAGTTGTCGAAATATTTATAAATTTCTTTAATATGAATTCTTAGGAATATCAAAAATATATTATAAAATTAGTTTTATTGTTTTTTATTTCTTTACTTAATTTTTAGAATATACTCTGCAAATGAAAACAGTGGTTGTAATTTAACATTAGTAAAAGTTTCAAACAAGGTAGTTGTTATTCTTTACGTATTGTTAAAAAATGAAATATTTATAAATTTCTTTAATATGAAAGTTTAGGAATAACAAAAATATATCCTAACATTAGCTTTATTGATTTTTATTTCGTTACTTAATTTTTAGAATACAATCTGCAAATGAAAACAATGGTTGTGTATAATTTTTTAAAACAAAACCTTATTTAATTGTATCCTAGTACGTTTTAATTTAACACTAGCAAAAGTTTCAAACACGTTAGTTGTCATTAAAAAATGAAATATTTATAATTTTTTTCAATATGAATTTTTAGGAATAACAAAAATATATCCTAAAATTAGCTTTATTGTTTTTTATTCCGTTATTTAATTTTTAGAATATACTTTGCAAATGAAAACGAAAAAGAAGTCTCATTCTCGTTCTAAAGGAAAAAGAAAAAAAGCTTGGAAAACCATTAACACGTATGAACGAAAAAGAAAAGCAGAAGCTTCTTGTTGCAGTAAGGGATATCTAAATCATACAAGGGGGTGAAAGTGAATGCATACAGCTTCATCTTCATCGTCCTT
Source organism: Trachelipus rathkii (assembly GCA_015478945.1). NCBI lineage: Eukaryota > Metazoa > Arthropoda > Malacostraca > Isopoda > Trachelipodidae > Trachelipus > Trachelipus rathkii. Next base: position 29,254 of record JABUQX010054133.1, on the reverse strand, counting down.
GACTTCTTGCTTCTCAAAATCATCTTCCAAAAATTCTAGGTGAACTCAAAACACATCTGCGTCAACAAGCAAGAAAAAAATGGCAGAAACCAAATGCTCGTAAAAGAACATAAAAAAAAGATTAAGAAACGTTGAAGTAAAACAGTTACCCATGAACTAGATACAGACTTGCTGTCTCAATATAAAAGATGGAGTATTACTAATAGAGAGACTCTACCGTCGAGTTTTTAAATTTATAAAATATATACATTCTCGTATTTTTAGGTCAATTTGAAAGTACTTATTTAATTATTTATTCAATCATATATATAATATATGATATATATATTATATATATATAAGTATGATATTATAATAATATATATATATATATAATGATATATTATATATATCATATAGTATATATATAATATATATATTATATATATATATACTATATATATATAATTATATTATCTTTTAATTGAAATGGTTTTCATTGCAACTCTTAAAGTCTAAGTTGAGAAAAGTTAGGTTATGTAAATTTTTTAAAAAATATTTTAATGGCAAAATTCTGGAATTATGAAAGAAGGTCACCACTAAAGTATTTCTTAAAAAAACTTAAGTTAACGAGTAAATCAGGTATTTGAACTTGAAAATTTTTATGGAAAAAAATTGTCAAGAACTTAATTAAGATTTTTTAGTGTTATAGTTTACTTAATATATATATATATATAATAATTATATATATATATATTATTATATAATATATAAATATAGTATATAGTATGTTGATTATATGTCACCTATGATATATATAGTATATATATATATATATATATATATATATATTATATAATAATAATATATATATATATATATATGAATATAGTTATATTTGTATATTTTGTATATTTATATGTGATCTATTTCTATATTTCATAATTACCATATATGTAGTTATAGTATATATATATATACTCATAACTCACTATATATATATATATATATATATATATATATATATCATATATATATATATACTATATATATATGTTGTGTGTGTGTGTAATGTGCGAATGCGTGATATTTGTGTGACCGTTCTCGTACATAGTTATAGAGCAGTGGTTCTCAAACTTTTTCCATTCGCGGCTCCCTTGACTAATTCAAGTTTGCCGAAGTCACCATGTTAGATTTAAAAAAGACCAAGTTTTACAATTTATAAAATTAGGGTCTATTATTAATCAGTAAATTGCGAGGTTGAGGAGTGAGTGAGTTTTTTAAAAAATACTTTAAGTGGTAACCTTCTGGCATATATAATATAATATAATATATATATATAATATAATATATATATATATATATATATAGTTTAATATATATTATATAGTATATAATTATATTATTATACTTTATATTATTATATAGTATATATATATATATATATGTATAATTTAGTGTGAGTGTCTAAGTTCTTAAGAAAATTCCAAGTTTGAGAAAAGTTAGGCTTATGTTAAGCTTTTAAAACTATATTTTAGTGGCAAAGATTCCTGGATTAGGTCAGAAGGAGTTACACTTAACTTTTTTAAACCTAGAAAATTTTATTTGATTAATAAATTCTTTATTAAAAACTTGTCGGAAAAAGTATTTAGATCAAATACTGGAGTTTTTAAGCCTAATATATATATATATATATACTATATATATATAATAATATATATATAGTATATATTATATAGTATGAATAATATATATAATATATATATATATACTATAATATAATATATATATATATATATATATATTATAATATATATATATTATATATATATAATATATATTATATATATATATATATATATATAATATAATATATATATAATATATTATCATATTACAATTTTACCTTGAGTATTATCTACCAAGTTTTGAATGAAATTCGCTCTTACGTATATATTTATATGAGGATGAGAACAGTACATTACGACATATAGATGAGGAGAAGACGCCTCATCACACGAGCCTCCCGACGCACATAACAAGTCGCGCACGGAGGAAAGCAGCGGAGTGTGGAGAGCATTTTACTGTGTATGAATGGTCGCCACACACTCGTTCGTTTAAGAACAGCGCAATATAACTAATTGATTTCTATTCTGCTCTATAAGAAAAGAGTTGGGTACGGAGTGAATGAGTATACAGACTCGCCTTAATTAATATATGAGTGTATTATTCCTATACGTTAATCTGAACCTCAGCTGTATCTATTCGATAATAAGATATATTTTTATTAATTAATTTTTTTAATAGGATACATTTATCACATCGAGTCTCTTAATGACCATATTGAGATATCAAGAAGTCAAATCGGAAAAATCAGGCAAACGGTGAAGGATCATGACTTAATTTAAATAAATAGTCGAAACAGAGCAAGGTGTATGCATTTTTAAACATATTGAATAAAAATTCTGTTCAGGGGACTTATATGCAAGTAATTAAATTTGAGACAATAAAAGATAAATTTACGCATCAACATGGAACTCAATTCACAAGTTGAGATACTAGGTCACAAAAAAAATTTAAGATCACTACACGACGAATATAGAGAGCTTAAGAAGCGCTAGTACCGACTCCAGTAATAGGGGACAAAATAAATCAAAGGTAAAAAGGAATAGCGATGGGCGATGGCGAAGGATGACACGGGAATGACTGCTGAATACCGAAACAAAAGTTATACATAGCAAAAATGTTGGTCCGTGCGGTGGGTAGAAAACACTAGTCATAATAGGAATAGAAAATAAGATTGTAAGAAATATAAAATCATTTCTAAAGGAAAACACGGTTCTATACGAAAGGAGCTTGCTGAGATTCCAAAACATCGAAAAAAATATAATCGACGTGTTTTCCGCATTGCGGTTGAATCCACAAACGCCATTTTCTGCCCAAAAAGCCGCCAAACTTCAATATCACGTGTTGGGCATGACGACGTACGAACATGGCAAAAAATATTTATCACTACTAATCAAGTGGGTGAAAGAAAGCACGCTTTCGCCGAACACCATGACGATGAAAATCGACGATTTTGTCAAATTTCTTAAACTAGATGAATGCAAACTATAAAAAAATTTCAAACTAAAGCGAGTGAAAAAATTTCTTTAAAGGGGTTCATAGCCGCAGATGAACTACGCTTATATTCAGACAAATATTTGAAGTCACCCAAAACGAGGATTCCTGAGAAAGAAAAGAAGAGACAATGTGTGAATAAGATGAAGAAGATATATCGAAAAAGTGAAGTATTAACAAATTAATTAAATTTTTCAATCCGATAACAGATACCCTCAATCGACGGAGGAAACATTAACTCCAAGACCTATTCGCCAGCCATACTAAGGAATATCGTCATTATTTTTATAACTTTTGACTTTGACTTTGTTCCGGGGAGGAACTCCGGTAATCATTTTGCAATCCTAGGACGATGTGAGATGAGTACAGTAATATAAATATACATAAATAGACAAAAGACTAACTGTGAGACGAGATACTACGTTTGGCGCCAGAGGCAACAAGCTCAGTCTGATTGCTGAGATGAAGTTAAAAATTCTTTACCGCACCTGAAATTGCGAGAACACAAAACGGAGAGATAATGGTACGGGAACAGCACGACAATCATGCTTACACCTTGCACAATATTGTATAAATCGCGCTTGAGAGTATGTTTACGTTTGAACACAGTGCGGACCTTACCGTTTTCTGGAAGAAGCGAAGCGAGAAATGGCCAAAAAGAAAGCGTTCGAAGAGGGGAAACAACGCGTTAGAAGAATCAACGAGACACCAAAAAAGATTGATTTTCTTCGAGAACCCTCAGAAAATCGTCTGTTTATTTAAGGCTCTCAGGGGTTGGGCTCTGATTTACGACTCAAAGCCGCTAGGCAACGCATGAAAAAATATCGACGTCGATAGTGCAAAAATCAACTCACACACCTCTAGGTCCATATCAGAAAGGCTACGACACAGGAAACAGCGCTCACAACCGAGCATTTCGAAAAAACGTCGCCCGCTTAATGTGTCACCACGAGAATACAGCGGAGAAATACTACAACGCTACTATAAGCACGATATCCATGGCAGATACCTATATGAAAACTAAAAAAGGACATTTGCTTTTCCATTTTTCCAATCATTTTCAAAAAGACGGTGAAGAAAAAAGCGAAAAAGCGGAAGGAAAAATACAGTGGGAGGATGAAGAGAAGGGGCACGATGAAGATTCTTTCACGCGGGGTAACGAGTCGCCCGATGATGCACCAGATGAAGTTGATGTTGCGCTACACGATGACGCACTCGCTAAAGCATCCGATGAAATACCAGATGAGTCATCCGGATACGCACCCGATAAAACGCCAGATATGTCACCGGACGAGTCCTTTGAAGAGGATGAAGTAGCCGGCGATAAAGTTCCAGAGGAGTCATCCGAACAGAAGATGGTCGATAAAGTACCCGTTGAAAAAATCGACCGATCGCCTGATGAATCATTCGTTCACGAAATCGATGAGGAACGCGAAGCAGAAGGTGCTGAAAATGAGGAAAAGAAGGAGGAAGAACGCGTTATTTTCACATCACCAAATATTTCCTCAAGTTCTAGTAAGCGATTGAAAATTCAACACGCTAAAGAAATGCAGCAAGAAGGTCGAACATCAATCGAAAAAAAAAGAAACCCTGATAAGGAAAAAACCGAAAATGAACGACAACGAAAACGAAAGCAAAGCGGGGACTCTAAAAATGAAGAGCGGCGGGATCATCGGCGTCAAAAAACACCCGACCAATCGATAGAATCGATTTCCTGTCACCCCTCCTTCTCTTATTTAGTCAAATGCAACATATTCATAAACAGAGAGAAATACTATTGTGTGTATAAAGATTACTTAGAGATAATATTTTATATTTCTGCCGCTAATCATATATATATAATATATACCCATATAATAATAGATAATTTAATTATATATCTTGATTATTATATTATTAATTTATTTTAATATAATTTATCTAATTATTTTTTTGAATGATGTTATTATATATCTTTCTAACATTTATTATAATCTATTATATCAAAATTATTATATGTTAACATTACATTATGATTATGTATTATAATATATTATAAATTTATAATTATTTTATATAATATATATTAAAGTATATTAATATTATTATTATTAGTTTCTGACCAGAACTATGAACAGAGAAGGACGATTCGATGTCAATAGATATGTCACAAAACCAGCCTTCTACCATTTCTATACATTTATGCCTACGATACGTTTTCGTGCCAAGCTATGTCTATGCAGAGTTTTATTTTACCTACATGTGCAACTTTCTCTGAAATACTTCACGTGTACGATCGATTTGAATGAAGACTAAGTAGCATATGCACCTGAGATTTATAGATTATGGAGTTTAATCAATTTCTTTAGGTTAAATTTTTTATTATAGGTATTTATTCCCTCAAATAATTTTGCACATTGAAATGTGGATATTATTAATTCATTAATTGGAGAAAAATTATATTTATTTTTAGAGAATACTATAACGAGCGAGTAAGTCTTAGCACTCTCTCATAAAAAAAAATATGGAGTTTGTATTGAAAAAAATATCATAGTATGAGATGAAATATATTTTTGTACTCAAATTTTATAAGCAATATTCACAAACTAAATAACTATGATGGATCTATAGATATTTTAAGTGATACCTAGAGGAACTAACAATTATTTAACGATCATAGAGTATGAATTGTGCAATATCTTTTCTTCTCGCACACTGTTCGAGTAATGAATATGCAAACACATTACACAAGAATATTCAGTGATTTCAACAGAATCGTGCATACTAACTATAGAAGCTAGTATAGTCGGAGTACATCTAGTTTATTATCACCAATAACTTAGGAACAAAAGAAGGTGGTACGTCTGTCAAAAGATTTAGAAAGCATAACCGTCAGTATAATCCTTATATTTATACTCTGAAAAATAAAATGACAAAAAAATGATAAGAAAGAAAGGTGACTCGCGATAATCGTTGTTTGATCAAAATGTGTGTTAAATAATAATATATATATATTTTTGAATTATATTTAATAAATAATATTTTATGCTCGTGCATATTTTTGGTTATTTTAAAATAATATAAAAAAATTCAATATAATGCTTTGTTTTAATATTCCTGATACTACGTGTGATGGTGTAAAAGACAAATTCAAAGTCCGAGTATTACCATTTTTATGATTTAAAGTTTAAAAACTACATTGAGATAAAAAACATTTGTAAGAAATCTTTTTCATAAACGTGTTTAGGAGAACAGCTGTGGATTACTAAAGTAACAAATGAAGTCAAAGAGCAATGAAAACAAGTTATAATTAGGTTTTAAATTTTATTAACTCTTTAATCTAAGTATTATGAGTAGGCGTTAGAAACTAAATCTTTTTTTATTCAATGGCGTATATAATTGTTATTCACGTTAATGGTATAAATGAAATTGAATCTTAGCTGTGCAAAATTAATGGGCATAGGTTCCAGTCATATAGTGCACAGTATAGGGTACTATATATTTCGCGGATGTTGCTTTTTAACTATAAAAAATTTATCGATAAAAGATATATAATGCAAAAAATAATGGTATAGAATCGTCGTCCATCTAGACACCCACACCCTATAAAAATGATGTTCTGATCGACTTATCAATCATTCGACTAGTGTTAATAAAGACTCAAAGGAAAGAGGAACAAAACTGAACAAGAAAAAGCTTTCTCCGAACGAACAGAAAATACAAAAACTAAAAGGTTGAGGGAAAAAAACACCTTTTGGGGTTAAATTTTTTAAAATTTTGGGAGGTGTGGATCTTTCCTGCAGAAGACTTAAAAAGAGCAAATTTAGGCGATGAGTCGATGTTCGAATGAAATTTTATTTGTACCTATTTTGAACACTCAGAAATCTTATAATTAACTCATATGACGAATGCAAAAATCTCTATAATGCTGTAAAACTCGAGCAAGAACTCTGATATGCTCATTCGAATAGTAAACTAAAATCAAAACGTGCCTCCCATTCGAAAAGCTGTGATATGTTTCAGTAATGTGGAAGAAAATTATAATAGATATTATTATTGTAAATGTAACATTGCTATGTTCCATGCATTTTTAAAAGAATCTATCATTTGGAAGACATATATTAAAATAATTATGATAGTTTTTACCTTTATTTCGAGAAAGTAACTTGAGTCGTATGATAACTAACTACCTATATATGCAAGTAGAATTTATAATCGATAAACACGGGTCCGGTAAGATACATTTTATATGATATGCTTTATTTTTCAATAATTTAAATCAAATGATGACATCATAAGTAAAAAAGCTTCTTTTCCATTTTTTTATAAAACATTTAATTAAAAATTCTTAATTTATAAAAATCTTATAACAATTCTAGTTATTTGAGGCACAGCCCTAGATATACGATAGCTTGTACAGTTTGACCGAAAATACATGATGCCGCTCGATTGCCGAGCTCGAGATATGTCTTGCTGCATAAAAGGACTATTATATATAACAATTAGTCCACGGAGGGAGTGGTATGATATCATTTTATAACATAGTCTTGAGAGTACTTTCATTAGAGTCTTTGCGAGTAAGCGTATGTGAAATTAACCCGAGTTTAATGTAAACAACAAAAGAGAACCATTATTGAATATACACACTTGAGAAGATTTATCTATGTATAAGCGGCAGTACTACTTTTATCCTTCCTTTTGCCCAGAAAGATGACTGGCTGTGCACTCGCATAGAATTAAATACTTGTCTATTTTGTGTCTCGCGCATAATGTCTTAGATTTCACACGTGTTAAAACTATGACGCTGACAAATGTCGCCAATTTTTTCAAGAGAGAACCAAAATGGAGGAAAAATTCTTCAAAGTTTTTTTTTGGGCCTGACTTACTAATATTTTTTTATTTTTTAACTAAAGGAATACGCCCATTGTTACGTTACAGCAAGTCGGCGAACGCTATTAAATAAGCGAAAGTAAAGAGTATTTTAAAAGAGAATATATATAACAAGCGCAAAATTTACAGGATCCGATTTAATTAAGGCAAAATTGGAGAAATACAATTCTTTATGGTGAGCATATTACTAGCATTGATTGGTGGCATTATACAACAAATATCGATGCACATTATGGAGATCTCATGCATGTGTTTAAGTTTTCAAATAAAATTGGTATTCGTTTAAACCACATCCATCCTTCTTCAACTGTCTGCGTGGATAGCGATCGTATAGCGATGCCTGGATAAAAAGCAAAGTTAAGGTATTAGAGGTTGTTTGACATTCTGGAGTTCAGGAAAGAAGAGTTATTGTCAATTAACGCCTACCCTTTTTGTGTAGTATATGGCCGGCCTGAATTTGCAGGATTTCTCGCTGGCCTCGCGCTCACCGAAATGCTAGATGCATAAACTGGCGCGATAAAGCTCTTAACTAGTATACCAGAATGAGTGACGGGGTTGTAAATTGAAAATTAGACAGAATAAGGGAAGTGGGAAATCAATGAAGAGAGGATAGAGAAAGGAGTCCGACAGTTTACAATAATACCCTTATAATAAAGAGTGATAAAAATTGATGGAGTAAAGAAAAAATAATAGTGATAATTTTATCGTTATCAGGAGAGCGGGTGGAATGAGATAATATGAATCAAATCAATTTACCAAGAGTGAATTTAATAGAATTAAGAGTCAATAAATAAGCGTAAAAAACCGTCGTCTCGTGTGTAAGGAAATTCGCCAATGTTATAGGTGTTTTTTATGACGCTAACTTTTCACAAGGCGTTTGCGCCCGAGATTTTCTGGACTATTATGAGAAACGATGACATTGAGAGAGACCATGAAGTCTTTGAATAAACACAATATTCACACGATATAGAAGAGTTAAAAGTATATCCGAGTTCTTGGGGATATAAGTATATTTTTAGAATCTATACTTGTACGAGGGCGACGTAGAACAAACTGTCATGGTTTCCTCGATTGAATGACACTAGGAGATCTTTGTGAATTTAATACTATCCTTCAGAGAAATGCAAAATTTAATTCAACTTCCTTCCCTTCACAATTTGAAAATGTTTATAATTTAAAGCTGGTATTGGATGAATTTTATGAATTTAACTGGGCTACTCAATATTTAAGCACGAAAATTGCCGAAACATTCCCAAATTTAACGAGTTTAGAAATCAGACGTACATATTTTTTATTTTTGTCTGCCTTTAAAAACGACGATAATAAAAAAGGTGATTATAAATATGTTTTTAAAAATTTGAAAGAATTAAAAATTGATTTGGTTGAGGTTTTATATCATATTTGCCGTGTTTCTCCAAATCTGGAAAAGATTACAATATGTTTAGGGTTGGAGGGTATTATGTCGAAGGGTTGTGTTTCTATTTGCGACATTTGTGAAATTCTGAACAATATTCAACCTTTAAAAACAACACTAGAACTTAATTTCGATCGTTATTTAGAACTTAAAGAAAAAGTTAGAATTAATCCTAGTAAAATATGCAATACAATTGGCAATTTGAGTTTAGAAGAAAGAAAAAGCACATCAATCAAGAATATGTTAATAACTTTAAAAGACACGTGCGGAAATTCTCTCATTCATTGGAATATAAAACGTTATGGAGGTTCGGAGAGTCCTGATTTTTCCGGTCATTATAAAGAATGGAGAGCCTATAGCAAAAAGAAAAAACTTTCCTCTGAGGACTAATATGCATTAAATAAAAGACTGTTTATTTTTTAAATTTGAGAAGTTGCCTCCTTTCATTAGGTCAAGGGCCGAGCCCCCACCCAAATACTCCATAATAATCCATTTGATTAATGGGACTAGAAGCGATGTTAATGATCAAGAATTCTGAATAAATTCCAATAGTGGAACATATATAATAAATAAATATTATATTTAAGTGGATACACAAAATCACAGAATTCAAATTCACAGTATTTTATAATATATGTAAATGATTATTCAAACACTGAAGAAGCAAATGCATGGCATACAAATATTTATGTTACCGATTCCAACGTAGATTAAGAAATGGGGAATGCATATATAAAACATTTAAGGTGTCACTCTATATATTAATTTTTATAGTCTTCATTAATATATAATATTATATATATTGTAATATATTATTTATCTTATTTTCGTATAGTTACTGGATATTATTATAAATGAAGGTATATATCAATATATTATATCTTAATATTAATATATATATATATATATAAGTATCAGGTGATATATATAGTACTATATATATATATACTATATATATTTATAGTATAATATCATATATATATATATATACCTAATTATATATTTATTATTATATTACGTAGTTACTATACCCATAGCGTGTGTGATGGTTGTGTTGTGTAAATTCGATAACAAAGGTTTATTTTATACAAATATGTCAAAAACAAAAACAGCAGCGTGCCTAAACAGCTACCTCTCCTAACGCTATAGCGTTAGAGTGTGCTTCCGCAGCGCGGTGCTGGACGCTACGCGGCTCAACTTTGCTCATGTTGCTGCTGTGGCTTCGCTCACATACTTCTCTCATACAGGATGAAAAAAGGTCTATAAAAAGTAGGGAGCAATGATAAGTGCAAGGTGAGCTCACTTCGCCCGAGAGCTTTCGCTCGCTACGAGATTTCGCCGTTTGTTTTTATGCCCTGCTAGTATATAAATTGCTTAAAATAGGGTGATTATGCGAACGCAGTGCGCACGAATTATTATGGCCAGGAACAGAGGGATGCTTTCTTTACCGATAATTAGCAACTGTAAAATAGGGCAATAATTGGGCCGATGGGGCTCACTCCACTCGCTGACGCTCGCTACTTTCGCAGTGGTTTTACCGGCGGAAAACGGCCCGAAAAAGTGATGATGAAAAAGGGTCGTGAAAAGGGGGGACAAAAAAGGCATGTTTAAAATTAATAGTATATAGATAAATATAGTATAGATGATGATAAATAATTAAGACTTTAAGAAAAATTAAGAACGAAGGAAAAAAATAAATATCCAATATGTGAATAACTGATTATGATTATTATCAATTATATATGATATAAGTATATATATATATATATATATATAATAATATACTCACTGATATATATATATATATATATATATAATATTATATATATCTTATATACTATATTATATTAATATATATCAGATTGAAATAAAATAATTTCATAACTATTCCAAATTTACCTAAAAAATACGACAATATATATATTTTAAACATTAAAAACTCACGCGTAGACCGTATACTAGTACTAGTCACTATCCGAGATTATTTTATCTTGATTTAGGTTATGTTGTCCACCAATAACAGTTGACTTATCAACGTTTTCAATCTTTTTTTTATGTTCTTTGACGAGAATGATTTCTTCCATTTTTTCAGTTGCTGACGCAGATGAGCTGGATTCTCTAGATTTTGTAGATGATTTTGAAGAAGAGGAACAAAACGATGAAGATGAAGCTGATTCATCCCTTTCATCCCCCTTATGTGATTTAATATTCCTTACTTCAACAAGCACCTTCTGCTTTTCTTTTTCGCTCATATGTTTAATGATTTTCCAAAGCTTTTTGTCTTTTTCCTTAGAACGAGAATGCGACTTCTTTTTCGTTTTCATTTGCAAAGTATATTCTGAAATTTAAGTTACGAAATAAAAAAACAATAAAGCTAATTTTAGGATATAATTTTGGTATTCCTAAAAATTCATATTAAAATTTTTTATAAATATTTCATTTTTTAACATTACATAAAAAATGACGACTAACGTGTTTGAAATTTTTGCTAGTGCTAAATAAAAACGTACTAGGATACAATTAACCCTACATCAAATAACTTATGATAAAAACGCATCAGGCTGTCATATCCAAATTTAATAAAATGATACTTTCTAAGAGTTTGGAATTGGTCCCAAAAAATTCTAACGTATTCAATAATGTAAAAAGCATAAATGAATAGGGAAATAATGCAAATAAAACAATGAAAAGTTAAAAAAAGCAAAAAAATAGCAATGATTATTTTATAAAAATTTTCTATAAAATGGCGGTCTAAGCATGGATCATTATAGAAACAGCTTAAATGGAAATGTTTTAAAGGCATGTGTGTAGGAGTTTTCAAATAAGGCTTTCCTTCAAAAATTATTAAAAACGCGATGTTTTAATTGTGCAGAGTATATTCTTATAAATTAAGTTGACGATAAAAATTCATAAAGCTAATTCTTAGGCATAGTATATATATATATACACTTATACATATATATATATATTATAATAATTATATATATATATATATAAATATTATCATATATATAGCCTACACCAGCTCCCACATAGATATATCACCCCAGCCTACACTAGCCTTCATCCCTAGCCTACACCCCGCACTAGCCTCCCTCCACCCATCCTCTTACACTATATATTATATATTATATTATTAATAGTACTATCATAATATACACTATATATCATATTAATTATATATATATATATATAATTATATATTATATATATATATATATACTATATTATTAAGCTCACTAAATCATTACCTTTAGCTATTATAACATTTATTATATACTCCTAATAGTATTACTTCCTATTAAATAAACTGAAAATTCATTTCATCCTACTCTGAACTTGACAATAAAGAATGACAAAGATTGTGTTTGAAACTTTTGCTAGTGTTAAATTACAACCACTATTTTCATTTGCAGAGTATATTCTAAAAATTAAGTAATGAAATAAAAATCAATAAAGAATAATTTTAGGATATATATTTGATATTCCTAAGAATTCATATTAAAGAAAATTATAAATATTTCATATTTTAACATTACGTAAAGAATGACAACTAACGTGTTTGGAACTTTAACAAGTGTTAAATTAAAGCGATAGAATTAAATAAGGTTTCTTGTTAAAAAATTAAACCCAACCAATGTTTTCTAATTGACAAAATTCAAATTTGAGATCTGACAAACAATATGCAACTCTTCTTTACTATCGTATAACTTAGTTTTGCACTGCAAATACTGTTTAAAATAAACTACCCTTTGCAAATTAAAAAATATACAAATCTTTATAAGCAAATCAAACTAGGAAAGTGAATAATGTTAAAATGACAAATTAACTATGCAAATTTGTCAATGTCGATAATTCATTTACAAAAAACGGGATTAGGAAAATTCTTACGCAAATGAATTATAAGTTCACTATACCGTTTGTAATAAACGTTCTATTTTGCAATTGCAAAATTAATTTGATTGTTTATTGTATTTTATAATTGAACAAGTTACTATCACAAAAAAAAACTGCCAATAACACATTTTATACACATAAGTTGAATGCAAACTTACCTTTAGAACTATGTTTATGTATAAACTAATTTTGGAGTATTGAAATCCAACGCGGATAATTAATTAACAAGCAACAATTTTTACGTAACTGATTTTCAAATTTCGTATTTACTTTAAAATAAACTTTTTAGGGTTGCTTTGCTAATCATACCATCTAATTTACTAAGGCATTACTATAATACATATATATATATATATATACCACGCCAAAGTATATCCATAGATTACTTATATATTATTATATATATATCACTATATATATAGCGCTCAATATTTATACTAACTATATATATAATATATATATATATAATATATATATATATATATATTACTATATATATATAATATATAGTCATATATATTATATTTAGCCTGTTACTCATAACTATATATCATATAATAACTACGCAACACATATATACTTATATAGCTCATATATCTATATCACCCCATTATATATTATAATATTATATATATTATCACTATTTACTAATACTTATAATATATAATAGCTATATATATATATAATACTATATATTAATATATATATATATATATACTACCTCATATATCATTTATTATTACTATTATTATACTATTATATAATATATATATATATATATTACTATATACATATACCAATACCTATATATATATATATATATCATCATATTACATATCACTCATATATACTTATCTAATAAATATATAATACTACTTTTAATTACAATCACATATATACACTACAGCCTATTATACTACCTATATAAACAACTACTTATGTCCATATACTATCACTATCCAGCCCTTCACAAGCCTGCAACCCTAAACACTACCCTAACCTCCACCAGCCTTTATCTACACTCATATATATACTATATAGTGCAGTTAATCACTATACCTTATATATAATAATTGCAATTATAACATACTGTGTTCTTACCTTAATACACTATTTGATTGGTCTCTCAAAATTGTTTTATGTCTTCGAGCAAAATTTATTGTGATATGAAACTCATCTTTTTGAAATGACAGTATATATTATCTTTATTTAGAATAAAGTAAGGTAATTAAAGTATCATTTTGAAATAAAGGTGCACTATAATTTGATAAGGTATGTACACATATAAAAGACTTTGGGTGGTATACTGCATACAATCATATCGTATAAGTAAAGTCATAAATCTTATAGTAGCATGTTTCTAATATGATTAGTGTTTACTAATCAATGATATTATTTCATATATGATGCTGGGTTGTATATGTGCTCGTTTAGGTTGTATGATGTCCATAAGTGATAATAGTCCAAAAGTGGCAGGAAGTGTGAGATGTCGCCGTCCAACACACTGTGGAAGTAGCCATAAGTGAGCCTGTGCCAAATAAGTATGTTGAGACACAAATAGTATGAGTTTGAGGGCAACCAATATGTGCACGCTCGTTAGGCAGATTATACACATTATATACGAGTGAGTGGTACCACATTAAAGTGAATATCGGGATTCTAATAACTACATTGAGAGTTGAGCCTAACTTTTTTTATTTTCTAAATGCAGTCGTATTTTTCATTACTTAATTAAATAAGCTACACTCAATCTTATGACCTATTCACGAATATGCATAATTATTGAGGTGTCTACCATCCATAATATATATATATATCATTATAAAATAGGTAAATTTAAAGAGTATAGTGATATTGAGGATAATTATGAAATTTCGAGTATTTGAGATTGATAATATTAACATAATAGTGTGCTTAATTGGAATGTCTTCCCTAATAAATATAAAACTTAAATTTATATGAGTATTAATTGCACTTTATTCTTTAACATAACATTATAGTTTATATTTTATTTAACTTATCTATTTAATCATTATATTGCAATAAGTATATAGTAATATATACACTCTATTAGCCCAAAACACAATTCCCTATTGAATGGAGCAAGTAATTTTATTTTAACATTCTACGATGGGAATGACTGGAGAAAAACCTGACAACTTGCCCTCCCCAACGAACAATTACAGTCCCCCGAGGTAGGAAGAGAGGTGGGGGGAAACATTTTTCCTTCCGACGCAACGACACAGAACAATAACAAAACTTCGAACACTTACACACCTTTCGTCATACTAAACGAACAGGACGAGCCGCACACACTAAACAAGAATGTGATTACACTAATCACTTCTACTTATCTAGAGCGATATTCTTTGATATGAGGTGGGTCTCAATAGTGTTATGATGCGCTCAAACTTTGATAGTCCTACAAGAACCTCTCGAAGGGTATGCCGCCATACACATAGCTTTGATTGCACTATTGTTTTCAACTCTCAGTTAATTCAACTGCCATTATTTAGCCGGCATAACGCACTTGATGCTCCCGTTTTTTCTAACATATTTTTTGTATCGCATAACGTGCATTCTTGTGATGATCTTTTCTTGAATCTTTTGATTGAAATTATGTTCTTTTCTTTTCGGATGATCCTCCAACTCTCAGTATCATGTTGATGGGTTTTCACCTCTTTGAGAAATAGGAGCCCCTCTCTCACTCTTGAAGTATCCAACAGTCCTAACGCAATATAAGAAAACAGAGTTAATTCACTTAAGCAAAGTATTCCCGCTGACGATAAGGATAAAGCTAACTATAGATTCAAAAATGCGCATAAATAGTCAGAGGTTTGGTCAAGGTCGCAGCGTGCGCTCTGCCATTTTTTACACCTTCGCAGTCAAGAAATGAGACTGACAAGACTTGACAACTATTCTCCCTTGTCCCCCGGGGGCCCCTCACTTTCTCCATGCAACGGTTAAGTCGATATGCCACACAATGACACAAGTATTTTGTCGCGTACCCAGCCCCACGACATGTGACACTTCGCAACGCGTGCGCTCCACTGCGCGCATATAGTTTAGATCTCCGAGAGAACGTAAGCCCGGAGGCAAGAACACACGTAGTGACCGGCAACGCGCTCCGCTGCCTGCTCCCGGGAATCCTGATAAGAAGGAGAAAAAGACAATTTATTGACTCACCGCGACCAATCCACTTTCCTTGAACCGATACCCATCGACAAAGACTGTCCGCCGAGTTTAGACTGTCAATCGTACAGTAAGGGCCGTGTTGTACCCGCGAGCTGTCTATCGCACACAGCCAACAGCGAGTGCGAGCGAGCACCACAACGAGGAGCGCAATTTATAGCATAGTCCAAAGACTACTGGTAACATATGTCTAACGCGATTTTGAGGTTACTGATCGTCTGGCACGTAGTGGAAATTTAATTTTTATTCTAGGTGATACACTCACTTGTTATCAGTTGCACAAGTTTTTATCGCCAAATGAAAGGCGATTGGTTGGTGCATCGTATTTACTTCATCATTGTCGGACAAATTACCATCTATGTACTTATTGAATTGCACAATTGCTCTCTATAGAAGAATTATCTCATTTGTAAATCACATCTAACTAAAGTACAATATGCCGAGGTTCGATAGACACCAGATGAGGTGGTATACTAACCAATCCTATTATCTGTGTCGAGGTATTCTGTAAAAAATATGCAATTCAATGTCGATGTTGTGAATAAGCAAATCGGATAATTCTGTGATTGCCAGGAGAAATCTCGTTCAGAATGGTCTGCATTCTGGTATTGTCTGAGGGAGTGTCTCAGAAAAACGTCGGTTAGACGCGTAACAATGGCTTACAGATGGCTAATTAATGGCGAAGAGGAGACACACTTGCACATAATTCATTTTATTACCATGTAAAACATTCAATTTTTTTGTCAATCACTGCGCTGTAGCATGCTGACGCTTGTTGTTTCTGAGATGGTTTCTTGTATCCTAAGTGACTTGCTGTTAAGTGAAATTTATTTTTAAATCGTCTCACCGATTGGTATAATTACTGTAGAGAGAGAGTGTTGACGACATAATCGACGTATCACCTTAGAATAGGTTGTCATAAGGTTTTTTGCTACCTGTAAGACCAAGAAAAACACACCAGATTTATGATTCCGTGTAGAAGTGCAATACGCACGGTGGGACTGCCAATATATTCCGTCTGTTGGCACTTGAGGTATCGAGTGTTTCTAAGCAGATGCAAATGAGTAAGCATTTAGATAATTATGAATAACTTTTCAGAGTATGTCTCAACTCTCAAATTCAAATTTTTGTCTGAGATAAGCACGCGGTAGGAAGGTAGAAACTTTAGGATATGAGAACCTCCAATTATAACACTAGTAATATTGTCTATAAAGTACCAGCTGACGGCTTAGATATAGCTACGATTAGATTTGATATCACAGACATGATTTATTCTATATATTCGTCTTTTGCAAAATTTGTCGTATGAAGCATGAATAATGTGCCGCCTGTTGCCAGTTTCACTTCCGTACAATGGATACACGGTGTTGGGTGCCTGCTTTACCGTAACAACACCTTGGAGTTACACCCTCGAGATAGATGCGTTGTAGGACAGAAAAGGGGTCCTATCGCATACGAAGCCTTAGTGGAAATTTTATAAGTAAGTGCTTAAACAATTGGAGTTCAAATGGAAGGCATAGTTGGAAATCGAAGCAGGAAAACTAAAATAACGTGTAACGAAAAATACCAGCGGGGGAGTTTTATGTTATGCTTTTTGGGTGTTCGTGATTCTGACTAATCTGTGTCCCCTGTTGACAGTCGCATTGCTTTCACCAAACACACTACGAATCAAATAACCGATCTGCTTTAATACCGATACAAATAATAAGAGTCTGTATACGATAATTAAGACCGATACGTAGGGCTTTGTTTTTAGTCGATGGCTCTCGATACACGTGCCCCTTGTATTGACAGATCTCTGAAAGCGTTTCGTAGTTAGTTTTTAATTGAATGAATACACATTATTGGTCGAGACCAATAACAAGCATGTTGTGCGATGAGCGTGAGAGCCTCGTGAGCCATGTGATCTTTTATGGGTTGGTTCTCTCTGCTAAAACGAGGAGCAAATAGGCAGAATGCCGTTATATCCCCAGCAGGGGTTCCAAACACACCTTACTACTCTGGATTTTGAGAGTACATATATTACACGCAGTTTTCACAGCTCAGCTAGTATTTAATCTAACAGATTCATATGATTATATGTTGTGTGAGATATGCTTCGCATAATTCTTCTTATCTGGGGAGGCACAGATCGTAAATAGTTTTAGGATAGACGAGACGTATCACTGTACTATTAAAATTCGCGCTACCGCAAACTAACGACCGAGTCAGGACTAGTCTACATCTGTTGTTTAAGTGAGAGTCGGTACCTGTTACACGTGGGTTTCCTGGCTGGCGAAGTGAAATTTTATGAATCATATCGCTTAAGTAGGATTATGGGGCTAAATATTTGTCGCTCCACATAGTTCTATTGACCTGAGTTGTTGCCTTACACTGATGAACTCGCTACTGCTCGTCTTAATTGAACTGCTCTGTGAACTCACATATATGCACTTGTCTCGCATATAGTAATATCAACCTGCACTCTAGAGCTTAAAAACCAACCTTTTCACTTTCTAGATATGAATCGCCGTGTTATAAGCCCGCCAGCAAATTTATACCATATACTGCACCATCTTTATTAGTCTTTAAAATGGGCTTTTATATGAGATAAGGTATGCGGGAGCGTTTTCTTAAACGAAAGGCAGTGAGATCAACGAAGCCATGGCAAACTATGGAGATAACATATGTGTAACATAATGAGAAGAATTACCTTATATTAATTTTAGATCTATGGTTGTCAGAGCATATCGCACGTATGAGAGAAACCTAGCTCGTTTCATAGTAGAGCTGTGAATGATACCACGGACTGAGACCCCGCAGTGAGTTGAACGCACCACTGGGCGGAAATGAGAGAAAAAGGGGGGGCAATGAATCAATGCCTTTTCGATTAGTTTTGCTCTCTGTATTCACACTGCTTTAGGAGCGTGTTTTACGTTCATACTATTATTACTTTTTCTGGCTCTGCATCCTCGTGACGATTGAAAATTTTATTCTTAGCTTATCTATCGTTCTTGGACTTTTAATTATAATCGTCTCGAATTTATTACGTTATATGACTACACTCAAGAAACATTAGATTAGTAAAACGCGCTCTAACTCCCTGCTTTCACTGAGTCTGTGCTGTGAGCAATCGTCACAATAGTTATGGTTTGCTCTCCTGTTAATCAAACCAGAGAGTACCATACAGCTTAGGAAGAAATTTGGGCGTTCTTATAGACCCATCTTATTAATTAGTGTGAGTTTTATAAAATTACTTACCCTATCATGCTGACATTTTCTATAAATTATATTTGTAATCTGAGTATAGTTGAGAGGCGTAAATGCAGATTCTTATTCGAAGAGGAAGAACTATTTGTTACTAAACGATGCTTATATCGAGAGTAACCCTTTTCTTCTTTCCCATTGTGTCTAGTTGGCTTTAGATTTATTTAGATCCGTGTATGAGACAATTACTTAAGAAATTCATTATTTTTTTTTAGTTGTGTTCATTAATTGCCTAAACAGAAGACGACTGAGATATAGTTGACTTACGGAATTTCTTATTCGAAATTAAATTAAGGCGGTGCCGCTGGTGCGTAGTGAATCTTCCAGTTTTCTTTCATTGCGTACTAGTATTAATTAGCAATTTTAATTCAGCTCAAACAAGAGACATCTTGTTGACGCAAGTGGCGTTTAACGTTCTAAGTGTGTTGGTTTTGCTATCACTGTAACCAGGAGCAAAACCCATCACATAATATATGTGCCGCGTGTTAAATGCCTCTTTCAGTCTAGAAGCTATATTATTTCTTTTTATATCTGTTACACCGGTATACTTATTAATTTATCTCAGGAACTTTTAGTCTCAACTTATCATATTAGCACAGTAATAGATAACGCGTACATGATAGACCTAGCGACACTGATACACAAGATCGTAGTTGGACCTTTATGCACATCAACCTAAGGATTTTAATTGAAACACAGTCTACTTCTTCCTCTTTTACTCCTTTCATCAATTTTATCTCTTACTACATTTTTGCACTAATAATCCCCGGCGCTTTTTACATCGCACACTAATATGTCGGCTATTACCTTTAATGGGTTAACTCAGATCATTTGTTGGACACGCCTTCGCTTTCCAATCTTCTATTGCTATACTATACTTTGATGTAGAGAACATTTATTTATTCACTTCAATCAAACAATCCATTATACTAACTTACTCTTACTTATTTTGTTGCTGTCATATCTCTCACATTTTACAGTTAATACACACTCACTTTCACCCTTTGTTATCACACCTTCTCAACAAGTCCTCTCCTGATATCTAAATCTCCTGTCAAAGGTATTTACTTAATGGATATCGCCACACTAAACTAGGTAAATAATCCGCTATACATAATTATAGGTATGTAGGACTACCTTCTTGCTCTTCCTCACTTTTTTATTATTTATACCTGGTTTCACTTTATTTCTGTCTGGGCATTTTCCTCACCGGCACACTATCTTTGGTTCTACTTGCTTATCCGGCGCAGGCGGGTGGGTCCTCCGGGTTATTTACCCTATTTTTATTGTCTAATTTCTAGTTGTATTTCAATCTGCCATTGAATTTTTTGATCATTATCGCAATTTAAGTCCCAAAATCTACATAATATAATATAACAATATATAATTGAATTAAATCTTTCTTATCTACCCTTAGTCTTTCAATCAATCTACTTGTCTTTTCATCTACTCTCTCTTTTGGAGCGAAAACTGTGTTTGCGCCCAGGGCCCAAAAGCCTTCACGCTTGGGAATATGACTGTAAAATGGGATAAATTATAAAATTCATTTATATTATATACGTATATTATGATATTAATAGCTAACTATAATTTATTGCTATACGCATAAATCCGAGAAAAACGCAATACACTAACCCAATACATAACTCAAAATAAAATAACCTAGCACTAAAAAGTATAATTAGTAATACATCACGCAGAGGGAACCTGCAGGGGTAACAACACATCTAATTTACTCGAATTTATAACTACGAATAATAAATATAATATTTATTGATTTAAAATAATTGACGTATTAACTTGGGACATAGTAACTCCACCTTTAATAACAACACGTATTGGATCAATCAACTATTCACACTTTAATATTCACACACATTTCACATAATGCACAGTACGTTATACAGCGTCAACTTACTAGTTCAACACTAATATGAATCTACGTTTTTCATGGAAGAATAATGATCGAATAGACTATGTTAACTAGTTACACACATAGAATCTTGGAATACCAAATAAAGGAATAATACGATTCCTCACGAGTTTATAATTCAACACATTCTGAATCACAATAAGTAGAGCAAGGAATTTAACCAACACACATTAGTAAATATGTGACATTATTACCATTTATATAATTTGTACCCATAAGAGACACTTTCCACAAATTTCTTAATAAACTGATTGAGCAATAATCAAAAAATCAGGCCAGACCCTCTTACCGGATCATCGTTCCCCATACTAATTACAACAAAAAGGGAAAATATAAATATAATAGATTTCTTCCGGGGCTCCGGTCAACTTTCCAAATCTTAAGTTCCTCCGTCTTATGGCTATTACACATGTCCATTCAAGAATCACTCTGCAGGCATCATGTTTTTAAGTAGCTAATTTTTTTTCACTGTCAAGCGGATGAAGAGGATGCCGACCCTCCTTTTTTTTTGATAACTAAGGTACTGAATCGGCCCTCGATTCCCGGTTAGCGGTTTCAATACTCCGGCTGCGGCTGACAGCGACTGCCGTCGGACGGGGTATCCACGGACCGCACACATGTCTGCATAATATTGAAATGTTAATTAGCTCGACCACGCACCTGCTCTTCTGGCTATACAAGTTTTACACAAGAAACATTTAGAGAAACCTAAAATTGATACCAGACAGTATGGGTCCGTCGTTCATCTATATCCGTTGATACGTGGATCCAACCTAAGGCTTATAAACATATAGCAATAATTTGTTCACACGAGCACGCCCTTTACCAGGGTCCCCCAACAGAAAGGGCACGAAAATCAACAACAAGAGTTAACTTACAACCGAGAAAACCGGACAGCAACACACACACACAAGTAACTGGTACCGTCTCTCAGGGACGCCCTGATAGGCCATTTCACGGATTATTTACTCACAATCTCAAAAAAATTCTTCTTGGAAGAAATCGCCTTCTACCAAACGCAAATCTTAGGAATTAACCCATGGGCTCTCTTCTAATTCATGGGCTCGGTTATTCTCCGGCTACAACTCCACGAAACCCTAAGGATTTATGCAAAACTAATTGCAGAGAAGAAAGGTTAGGAAGTATCAGCAAAAGAAAGTCCGTCTGAGGTAAGAGTGAAGCATTATTTCATAACTAAAAATTTTCTTGTAAAAGACCTATCTGAGTAGACCGCAGAGATGCCGACGGATCCGGGATCTCCGGGATCCTGAAATCTCATCAAAGAGTTTTCCGCCTATTTGAAAATTTGTTGCATGCTCAACTAGAATCATCAAGTATAATTCTGCGACCGTCATAAACATTCGACGACAGCAACGAGAGTCATAATAAATTCACCTGTTCCTACAAAAAACAGTAATTTACTATACCAGGTACCTGGCTCCGGGTTGGGGGGAAAGGCTCTGGGTTCGGTCTCCGGGTTCGTCGGATTCGTGTCTTCTGGACCTCGCGAGTATCGTCAGTACAGATTTCTCGTACTTAATGGTGAAAATTCGCTCATGACATATTACTACGTTGTAGCCATCTTCCTTCCATCTTACAAAGCATTAGCACCTCTGTTTAGTGATTATCCACTAAACAGATATGATATTTTGTGTACTTATAACAGAATCACACATGAATACCTCTGCGCGAGAGCTCGAGATCGGCAGATGTTAGCAGCGGGTTGCTGGCACACACACACACTAGGTCCTGTTGCTCCTGAGTTCGGTGCTTTCGCTTTCGTTATGCTGCCAATAAGGATTGTACTTTACAGCCACCGGCCCAATCACCGAGATTATCTTGACCGACCATAGCGTTCTCTATCTTACAAATCATTTTTTAGGAACGTAATATATTTGAGTTTTTTTTCACATATTTAGTAGAACGGTCATTTTCTGTTTTAATTAAATTCACGATTAGCGGATCACATTCTCTTTACAGCACGTGGGCTTTTCAAATAAATAGAATAACAATTAATTTTTATAATTCTCGAATATATGCAATAGATTTCTATAAGAAAATCTAATTATAGCCATAACCACACGTACGACGGATTTTCGCATTACACGCTAGGAGCCTTTTCGATTTGAAGGACCACAGAGGAAGAAGCTGGCGAGCCGCTACCGAGCAATTTATTCAGTTATTTAATCTGTTCTCACTCCGATCACCTCGATTTAATGGGTTATAGTTGTGATCTAATAATCTTTGTTTGATACAAATTAGCAAATTATAGTTATGTCTACCTAAATATCAACGTTTCTTACTCTGCGTAAATTTTATTTGAATATTTGAGACTGTTCTCACAGTAAATATAAGAATTATCAATAGTATGCATTGGAATATAAGATCGTTTAACCTCCAAGAACTCTTTACGAGGTATAGCTAATTTTATAAGTTACCCGAATTATCGGAGTTTCAGCGATCCGCGCACTCCGATCCTTAACGGTCTTCCTGAGACCTACCGGCTCACATTCCTACCCACTCTTTGTAATTTGCTTTCTCTCAAGTTTCAACTTCGGGAACGACTATGTCATCTTTTACGTTATGTTCCTACTTCGGCATAACTCATAGTATTATCGCATATAAATTTATTTTCCACTATAAAACATTTTCTATTCTCGAGAAAAAATAAAAAAAACTTCCTGATGACTTCTCAGTCCTGCCTACGCGACTACGTCGGCGGGCCCTGGCGTTCCGTCTAACCATAAACACTCTCACTTCCTTTACATGTAAACATCTAAATATGCTCGCGAGAAGTTTCCTTAGTCTCTAGAAGACGGCAATTTATTTACATGTTATTTTATTTCCCGGGTCTTTAAAGACTGGATTTTGGTCGCCCCGCTGTCCCCGTAACATACTTTGTTGGTTCATTACTTATTGTATTTTTAGAGTGCGTTGTTTTTTTCGCTAAATTTAGATATGCCTGGTAAAGAGATATTTCGTGTTAAGATTCTTAAAATAATAAATTATTCTCTGTACTCATAAATCAGAGTTGAGTTCTTATTACACAACCAAATTGCCAGACTTTATGCTGGGCCCGCCTACCACTAGCGCTTATTTTACTGCCACATCTAGCAATCATGAGTTTTTGTATATACTACTCTCTCTTACTCCGTATAATTATTGTACCTCTTCATCGTCAGATTTGCCAATGAATAATCGGACCTCCGAAACAAGCCGTCTAAAAGGTATAACAAAAATGATGTATTGCCACCCCTGTAGTATATGTGTGAGTTTAAAATTAGGTTTGGAGTTTATGTTCCATCCGATGAGGTTTTACGTCTCATTCCGGAATTTGGAAAAAAATGTTGGTCCCCCATCCACCTTTTTCTGGATATCTTCCCGAATCACAGATCGATTTCTACATACCCACGCGAGTCTTACCTTTTACATCTATCACTTACTTAGTTTTATCTTTCTCCATAGGCGATCAAACACTGCCGACTTTAGATTTTAGTCCTAAATAATATCTTTGATAATAGAGAATCTCTATTTGCGGGCTATAAACCGATTTTCCCTTGTATTAGTACATTCACCACTCTTTTATTTTTTTACCCTGATTTGAATTTCCTTTTAATTGTCTAGTATCATTCCATTTATTACCCAACGAGTTGTAAGCAAAAATTTGACAGAAAATCGGTTCCCGATTTTACCATCGCCATGGGTTTGTCTATTTTCGGCGGAAAGCCGCGGGTTTTTCCTTTTTCCGCCCCAGAATCTTACTGATTTATATACAGGTTGCATCAACTCAAAACAAGAATACTATTTTAGCTATTACATCACTGACCTAGCTGTATCGTGTACGAAGTTCATGCCGCCAACAGGTGTGAGGGATATGAAGTTTTGCGGCTTTATTTGAGCAGAAAACTGGCCGTGAGGTGGATGATTCAACCGCAGTGCGGAAAACACGTCGATTATATTTTTTTCGATGTTTTTTGGAATGCTCAGTCTAAAGTCTTCACTTCGTATAATTACATCTAGGTTAATGTTTTATTTTTATCCCTTCAGATGGTAATTTTTATTTAGCTAATCATTCAGATATTTCATATTCATCTCATAACTTAACCATTCCTTAAGATTTTTTCTCCTTGTAGTCGTTTCATCTTTAACCCCAACGACATCCGACGTTAATTATGCTTTATTTTTTTCACGTGTCTTTTCTACTTTCTTTTCTGGTATTCCAGAAGTCGACACCACTCTCCTGTCGACACTCAGTCGCCAATCGCCCCATCCCCGGCCATCCTGGCTTATTCCTTTCACATACTACCACACACCGCTTTGATTTTTATTTTTTGTCCTCCCCCCCTACATACTTGTAAAAGGGGCTTACATGCCGGTTTCTTTTTACGCCCTCCTGTCTTCGTTTCCGAAGTGAATTAAAAATTATTTTGTTGGGTCATATATTTTACTGATAGTGGTCCCACTTGTTGTTTAATTATGTAATTAAGGCTGCTTATTATTTGCATATGTACGCAATAATATGTCCCGTCATAAACAAGAAATTTTTTGTATTTACGATGTGTCAAAATAAACGCACTGACGCTTTTCGCATTTTAATAGTAGATCCTTATCACGCCGTTTCTTGAGCTTGATATCATGTCAGTCATCCGTTCGTTGTACTTCTATCTACTCGTTATGATATTCTCATAGGTGTGGTCCAGTTTCTTTTTATTGTACCGGTGTGAATGACATCCTACATTAGTAACCAATATAACATAAAAACCTTATTGTAAAACGTAAGTGTGGGGTGTTTATGGCGGCATATGGGAACTAATAATAACTAGATTTGCCTGGGTCTCCCCCTCCCTTACCCACTTAGATCCTAAAAACATAACTTCTTTTATCATTGCTCCTGTACTCTACTAACGAGGCCGTTTTCCTGCGTTTGGTTCGCAGAATTCAGACATGCCACATATACGACCACCCTGCGTTATCTCTATTCCCTCCGATTCTCTAGTTTTCAAAGTTTACATGTTTATGGTTGGTTAGGACTAGTTGTATAAGTCATCGTTACTCATTTTCAATTGCATTAAGCTTAACACTTATCCATCGTAAGAATGTTTAATAACCTCCATCATATAGATTTTTTCTAAATTCAATGTAATAATATACCTTAAATAAAATTTATTATTCATTAAGTACAAGATATATCGAACGAAATAATTTATTGAACCAATATTTCAATAAATTCAAATATTCAATATTATTATATCATACACTTCATAGCAATAAAAGAATTATTTAATTAATTATATCACCTATTAATATAATTATTATTTTCGTTTTAATAAATATTTTAATTAAATAATATACATATATGTTTTATATTAAATTATACTATTATTTTAAACTAATATTATTTAATTCAAAATTTTTTATCTTAAAATATAAAAAAATAAACTTTAAAGTTTTATATACGTTTTGTTAAATGACATAATAATATATTATAATTTACTAGAAAATATCAAGTTATGATAAAGGTATGCACATAATAGCATTAACCTAACTTAGCACCATACTCTTCAAATATTAGTATGAATATACCTATATCGCCCAGCTACTTTAATTGCTAATAATGCCATCAGGCCATTTTTCCCCCGGGACGGCATTCCTCCGTTTTGTTACCTTAGTACTGACCTCTTTACACTTTATATATAATATAGAGGCTTATTATAAATACAATATATAATACTTTTTCACTATAAACAATTATATAAATAAGTATTAATTAAGGTAGTAAATAACAATATAAGTTCTTCTCTGCTAAATATACAATAACATTATAGATAATTATATTATTTAAATTAATGATTTAAAATGATATATTCACATTTTATTTAATTATTAAAAATAAATCAGTAATTATAATTTAATTATTATTTATATCACTGTCAATTTTAAAACTCATATTATTATTATTATTATTCGAATGTTAATATAAATTATATTTTCAAATTGTTATTTTAAATAAGTTATTTAAATATATTTTTAGCTTTATATTAATTATAATAATGTATATTTATATGAATTATATATATTCTATTTTTTATTTAATTTATTTTATATATTTGTTATATTTTAATTATTTAATATATTTAATTTATATTTAATTATATATATTTTAATATATTAGATTTTTATTTATATAATTAATTATATTTATTTAATTTAAATTTATTAATATATATTATAATATAGTGTTATTTTTAATTTATTGTAATGATCTAAATATTATTATGATTTTATCCTAATACTCACAGAGAATAATACACATACAAAATATATATATAATAGACTTCAGCTAACTCTGTTATACAATAGTACGAAATACATTATAAGAGCTCTTCATTTGATAAATTGGAGAGATTGAATACTTAACTATACTCTTTAGATACTCATAAAATTGGTAGATAGATAACCTTTTATTTTGTAACCATATTACTATCTATGTGTCGAATTTAAGTGCTCCTAATTCCAAGTCAAAATATTAATTTCAAATTACTGAAAACCTATTTTATTTATTATTCTGTATATTTAAAATATGTTGATAGCTATAATAACTACTTAGGTATATATACTTCTAAGAAATTTTAGGCCTAAATTTATGGTAATAAGTCCTTTATTGTTATCAATCAGGACGGAATTTAAGCTCTAAGATAATAACCTATAAGATCATAAAAAGGTATTTTATCATTTATATATCAGATAGTATATGTGACATAGATAAATCTAGTAGAAATCAAATTAAATGATTGTATGTGTTGTGTATTAATATTAGGGGTTTCTATAAACAATGAAAAAACATTAGTAACTTGGATTCATTGGATATAGAATACGCGTTCTTGATCATGGTATTAAGTAAAGTGAAAATAAGTTGATTTTACTATAAGTTATTCTTTTAGTAATGAGCTTGATCACATAAGGAGTAATAGCTCTTTAATCCACTAGAAGTAGCAGTATATCGGTACTGTATGCTTTGGATGTAATTATAATAGAATTATTTATATTTATATTATATATTATATGTTCATTTTTATGGTTTTCTACACGCTTAATAAGAGTGAAATCATTACTAAGTGTATTTTTTTTACTATAATCTGATATATAGTCTATGATAATAGAAATATTCATATACATAGTTTTGAATATATTATATGTATATAAATATATATTAAACATACATTATAATATAATTTATTTAATTTAAAAGTTATATAAAATAAAATGGAAGGTATAAATTATAAAAATTTTTAACTAATAATATAATTATATAAAAGAAAATTTAATAAAAAAATTAACTTTTAAAACAATTAAACCTTTTAATTATATTAAATATTAAATAATTAAATAAATATATGTTAAAATTAATTGTACTTAAAAATATATGTATGTATAAAGAAATCAATTCATCATATTAAATATTTAATATTTATTATAGTATACGATAATAGGGTTAAATAATGTTATTATATACTATATGTGATTATATACATAAATAAGTAATAAATATTTACGATTAGCGTTGTGTAAATATTTTTACAAAAAATCTAAGGTGTTTATATATA
>JABUQX010054132.1:32500-39994 GCA_015478945.1 Trachelipus rathkii | reverse complement strand
GGGAGAACAGGAAGCATATGTCGTTGAAATGCATTAGCTATGGTCTTTGATTGTTTATTTTTAATTGGCACTGCTATGGTCCATTTTGAGAAATGATCAACCATTATAAATGCATATTTATTACCTAAAGAAGATAAAGGAAATTGGAGTAAATCTACAGCTACCAACTCGAATGGGCAACTGGTATCAATTTTCAAAGTGGGAGGTACATGTATTATATTTGACCCTTTTGAACTCTGGCATTTGTAACAAGATACAGCAATATCATAACAAATCTTATAAATTTTTAGATGCCAAGCATAACGGGTTATGAGTTCAATTAATTTATTTCTTCCAATGTGTGCAAAATTTGCATGAGCTAAAATAGCCACATCAGTAATTATTTCAAAAGGCAAAATATATGTAGGTTGGTACTTTTTGTTATATTTATACAAAACTCCTTCCAGAATAAATATCTCTCTCTTGAATCTATTTAACGGTTTCAGCTCTCTTAGAAATTGTCGATTAAATTTAACGGCACGATACAAGGATCGAATCAAGGGATCTTGCTTTTGATACAGTCGTACTTCATCACTGTTGAAGTCAAACTCCTCTAGATGATTATTGTCAATTTCACATACACTAAGATGGAAAAACTTTATCATGACACCAACCTCCCCACCAGTATCAACCTGGGGTGTCAGCTCCAACTCCTTTACTTCCTCCAGACTTTCATTCAACAGATCATATTCCACAAAATTGTTTACTTCATTTATTTCTCGAACTTCTTTAACATCTACTATCTTTTCTGGACTCGGTCCCATTCTCACTAATAGGTTATAATGAAAGCCTCCCAGGCACAACAAGAAACATTCTTTTTGAGCCTCAGAGGAGCCATAGCGGAGTGGTTCACCTTTTCCATAATACACTAAAATTTTTGTCTTATACAAAGAAAAGCAAAGCCAAGCTTTGTCATTGGGTAATTGCCTGAAGTACTTTTGAAGTTGTAACAGTTTTAGAACACTTCTATTATTTTTCCCACAAGGCAATCCATATTTTCCTCTATTTTCTATTAACTCTTGTATTACAAGTTCCCGAATTTGTTGGTGATTATCTTGTGACCCATTAATCCATACTGCCAAACATTGGAAAAGAGAATCGCCACCTCCTGGCATTTTAACCTCTGTAAACCCGGGTGGTATCTCTACTTTTTGATTTCTTTCTAAAGATTCTGTTAACTGGCCTTCTTGAGATCTAGAAAGGGCATCAGCGATAATGTTTTGTTTACCAGGGATATAATGAAGTTCATCGATGTCGTTCAATTCTTCTAACGTTCGGGCAACCCTTTGATTTACTAAGGGCATGTTATTCAGATACAAGAGGGGTTTATGATCTGTATGAATATGTACTTTAATTCCATACAGAAATGGTTTTAAAGACTTTACTGCCCATCTTATCGCAGCAACTTCTTTCTCTGTTGTGCTATAATTCCTTTCGGCCCGAGAAAAAGTTGTAGAGATAAAAGCGATGGGTCTTTCGTCACCATCTTGTTGTTGGGCTAAACAGGCTCCTACTCCTATATCGGAAGCATCTACATATAATAAGAGGGGCTTAGCATTTTCTGATCGGTCGGGATAGCTCAAAATTTGAGGCTCGATCAAATGCTGCTTTAGTTCTTCAAAAGCCTTTTGACATGCGCTTGTCCAGGTAATTGTCTTCTTTCCCAAGAGGTCAAATAATGGTTTAGCTATTTCAGAACATCTGGGTATGTGCCGGCGATAAAAATTCATCATACCCAGAAACTGACGGAGTTTTCTAATTGTTGTAGGGGCTGGAAAATCTTGAATCCCTTGTAAATTTTTCGCTAGAGGCATCATTCCCTCTTCCGACACTCTATGCCCTAGGTACTGAACTTCCTTTCGCAGTAGATACGTTTTACTTGGCTTAACTTTGAAACCAGTACTTTGGAATGCCTTCAAAACCTTTTCTAGGGAAATTAGGTGTTGTGCAAAAGTTTTGCTCATGATGAGAACATCATCAATGTAGACCATCACCTCTGTCCATGGGATGTGAGATAAAGCCAACCGCATTCCTCGCTGGAAAGTTGCGGGTCCGTTCTTCACTCCAAAAGGCATTCTTAAAAATTCCCAATGGGACAAGGGAGTGGTAAAAGCCGTTTTCTCTATGCTATTCTCATCCATTTCTACCTGGTAGTAGCCTTTAACTAAATCGATTGTTGAAAAATAGGCCATTCCCCGCAAACTAAACAACATATCGATTAAATTGGGAATAGGAAAGCTATCGCCCTTAGTTATTTTATTTAGTTCCCTATAATCGATACATAAGCGAATAGTTCCATCTCCTTTTCTGATTGGTACCACAGGGGCAGAATATGGTGAATGACTTTTCCGTATTATACCTTCAGCTTCCAATTTTTGACAATTTTCTTCAATCTCTGCCAACACAGGTCCTTGGAGTCGTCTAACAGGTACCTGTACTGGGGCTTCGGTAGTGGTTTCTATTTTGTGTTTAATAACAGAAGTACACCCCACGTCAGAATCACCAGTACTGAGGACTGTAGGATATTTCTGTAAGAGTTCTAAAACTTGTTGTTGCTCACTTTGAGAAATATTGGCTTCTTTAAGACGAAATTCGTCAATCAGTCCACCAGGTGTCCAACCAATTGTATCAGTGGTGGCCACTTCTGACAATTCCACCATATGAATGGATGGATTATCTTTTTCCAATTCTTCTGCCTCACCTATAATTTGGCCCTTTTTCATCTTTCTAACTGTGTCACTTTCATTCACCATCATTAACACAGCACGGTCATCATTAACACAGCACGGTTATTTTGGACATGAAGAATTGCAGGGTCCATTCGGACGACTAGGGTTTCTTTTGGATTTACAAACATGATAGTTCCTTGGTCAGTTTCCAAGTTATCCACTTCAATCTCCACAACAGAACATGATTTGGGAGGTATCTTTATATCTTTTGTCAAAAAGCAAGAGAATATTTCAGGTGATAGAATTCTAATGTCCCTTGCAACCGACTTAACATAATTTCCATTTCTGCTTACTAGCTCTTTTTCACGAGGATCAGGTAACAAGTGCTCACTCTCCAAGATGTCATATCCCAGCACTACGTCATAGTCAGTAACTTCATCATGAATCACAACAAATTTTGCAGGTTTCATGGTATAATCTGGTGATAAAGTCAGGGCAATCTGCACTTCTCCCAATACAGGAAAACGCACTCTCCCTATACCTTCTATCCCTTTATATATAGTTTCTGTTAGAATGTACTTTCTTTTATCTAATTGATGGTACCGTCTTGCAGCCAACAGGCTAACACCTGCACCTGTATCCACAAATGCTGTAAGATTTCCTAAATTAGGTTGATCAATTACACAAACTTTTATAATCAATGTATCTTCTGCAGGCCTCAATAACCTGAGTGCAATAATATTTTGGTCATCTTCCTGAGGTGGAATCGGATGAGGGGCTTTTTCTTCACCATTAACGAGTGATCCAAAATTTGGAATAGAGATTTTCTTTTCAGGAACCTTTAGCGGTCTAGAAGTAGTCTCACAAGGTTCCGGCAAAACTTCCTGTGACTCTCCAGAAAGTTTCTCATCCTCAATATGATGTTGGCATTCCCTAATTTCTTGGGGCTCTGTTGTGAGGTCTTCCACAACAGAGCCAGCTAGTTTCCCGGTTTTGAAGGGCAGTCCTTTCCTAGATGATTACTCTTACAATAAGGACAACTCAACTGGGTCCCATTTTTCTCAGGACAGTTTTCCACTAAATGTCCAATTTCCTTACAACGAAGACACTTTCCTTGGGCCTCATAACAATCATTAAAAACATGTCCCCTTTTACCACAATACTGACAAAATGGTCTTGCTCGACATTGACTCATGAGGTGCCCCTTTTTCTTGCAAAAGCGACAGCTAACATTTGCACTTTGTCCATTGTTGGACCCTCTATTTTTATCAAAATTTGATATAAAGGTCCTTGATTGAAAACTTCTCTGTGGACTAGATTTTGGACACTGATGAGAAGAACTCTCCTGTGTATTTACTTCCCTCTGCTTTTGATTGTCTGATGCTGATGAGGGCTTTTGTAAATGACAACAACATGAAATAGATTGGGGTACTGCAGATACAGCACCGATCATTGCCTCATCAGTCAAATCCACTATGTCAGGGACACTTTTACCTTCTGCTTTCTTAGGGGGATCATAATTAGTGTCTACTATCGCTACAAGGCGCTCCCATGGGATCTGTATACCCAAAGTAGTTTCAACGGTACTAAAAGTAGTCTCAACTTGCTGTTGCACTTTTTCTGGCAGACTACCGAGAAATTTTCTCCTAACCAATGGCATTTTTCTCACATCTGATCCTGGAAATGCACGTTGTGCCAAGCCAATCAGACGTATTGCAAACACAGGAATACTTTCTCCATCTTTCAACTTTGCATCTGAAAAGTTATCAGTTTCCAATTTCTCTTCTTTAGTCAATTCCTCCTTGAACCATTGTAACAGTTGAGTTTTCATGTCACTATAATCAGTTGTATTCCTTGAAATAACTCTATAAACCTCATAGGTGGTACCCTCCAGATGAGTTCCCAACAAAGGAACCATTCCATCAGAGGATCCCGGATATTTCTTTCTACAATAATCTTCAAAACGAGAAAGAAACTGGGAAAGAGTCTCTCCAGATTCCTCTCTATATTTACCAGGTGGTATAAGCTTAGGAGTTTGGGACAAGGCAAAAGTTTGCATAAAATCAGTCATCACTTTAAACATGTCTGCATTTTGCGCAATTAACGCTTTCAGGGTGTCATTGTCAATATTGACTGTATTCACTAAATTAGTTTGTGATGGAGGCGTGTTAGGTGTAGACTGGGGTGGTGTATTAGAAGGTGGATTTGCGGGCTGTTCAGAAGTAGGTACAGAAACCTTCTTCTGGTCCGCTAAATGTTGATTCATGCCGTCTTCCGGCATAACGAAAAAGAAAAGTGGTCTGTACCCTAAGAAAACCCAATAATTGGCTTCAAGCAGAACGCAGTTAAACTACGCTCTGCTACCAATTTATATTGGGGGAAAAGATACAAGTAGAAGCAAAAGGATGAAAATTTAAAGAATTATAATGGCAGTGGAAATAAAAACCGTAGATCAGTAATTTAAATTAAATAAAGATGCCTACCTTGTTTGTAGGGCAAGGAATAGTCCCCAAACTTTTTTAAGGTGATTAATAGTAGCTTCTACCTGACCTGCGTTGCTGCTCGAAAGCCTAAAATGATTAGATGGGGTTAAAGAAAAGAAAGAGAAGCATATAAAGACAAGTAATTCTCACACAACTAAAGGAAATACATACCTGGGTACAGACAAACTCATATGATTTAAGGACTTAAGAACTTACACCAGATATGACACTCAACTTTAGAAAATAATAAGCAGAAGAAGTTTTAATGTTTTATATATTTGATAAATTTTTAAATATAATAGGGTTTAGTTATTTACATATAAGAATTTACAAATTAACACACCACTCTCACACTTACTCCAACATGCACGCCTTATTCCCAGCTTTATTTGGTACACACACACAATAGATTACTAAAAAATAATTAATATAATAGAAAATTACTAATATAACTTTTAAATAAGATTTAATTGCGTAGGATCTTAGATTTCCGAAATGGTGATTTTACCAAATTACGAGACATGCTTAGTATAACTGACTGGGATAAAGAGTTTAAAGACCAAAACTGTTTTATCATGTGGGAACATTTTAAGCAAATTTTAATGAATATTCAGTCAGTATGTTTTAAAGATAAACCCATTAGGGTGGCAAAGAGAAAACCTGTTTGGTGGAATAGAGAGATAAGAGATAAAATTAATGAAAAGCGTAGATGTTTTAAAATATTCAAGGGTAGTAATAGGGAAGATGATTTAGAAAATTATAGGAAAAATAGAAACGAACTTAACCAGTCAATAAGAAAAGGCAGAGAGAGGCAGAAATTAATTTAGCAAGGAATAGTAATAAGAATCTGAAGAGTTTTTAGCTTTTTATTAATTTGAAAAGTAAGAATAGGACAAATGGTCCAATTAAAATTGATGAAAATTAGTGAGTTCAGATAAGGAGTTGTCAACATTTTCACATTGCTTATTTTGCTTCAGTTGTTTTACTGTAGGAAAGATTGAGTAATAGTTTGGAGACTAATATGTTCTTGTATGCATGTAACAAATAGACTTACAGGATTTGAATTTGATGTAAAAAGATATTAAACGTTTATTAGACCATATTGATCCAGGTAAGCTGCAGGGCATGATGGGATATATGGTAGATTTCTGAAAGAGGGTAGTACAGCATTTGCAAAGGCACTGTATTTGATTTTTTAAGCGATTCTATAACATTGGTGAGGTACCAGATGACTGGAAAACAGCATTTGTTGTCCTATTAATAAGAAAGGTAGTAAGGAAGATTTGGAAATTTTTAAGGCCAGTTAGCTTAACATCTCTGGTTGTAAAGGTTCTGGAAAAGTTATTAAAAATGTCATATAGAGAAATTTTTAGAAGATAACAAGGTATTGTATGACTCCCAGCCCGGTTTCAGAAAGGCATTAGGTCATGTAGACAAACCTTTTAGAATTTATGGAATTAAATTTCTGACTGCATTGACCGAGGAGATCCAGTTGATATTGTATATTTTGACTTTTAGTAAAGCTTTTTATAAGGTTCCCCACATAAGGCTGATGAAGAAGTTATTGCAATGTGGCATAGGTGGAGTGGTACATGGTTGGATTAAAGAGTGGTTGCGAAATAGAAAACAGTGTGTACAACTAAATGGAATAAATCATCATGCGAAATAGTGAAGAGTGGTGCCCACAGGGGTTCAGTGCTGGGGCCACTATTTCTCATATATATAAATGATTAGACCAGGGACTTAAATGCAAGGTTTCTAAGTTTGCAGATGATATACAAAAGTGGCCACCTCAGTTAGGAATAGTGAAGGATGCATAAAGATTCAAAATGATCTCGATAAACTTTTTAGGTGTGGGCAGATAAGTGGCAATGAATTTTAATAGTAAAAAGTGTTAAGGTTCTTCACCTAGGTTACTTCAAATAAAAGTTATTTAACTACGATATGAATGGGGAGTGGCTTGAGTCTGTGGACCAGAAAAGATTTAGGTGTGATTTATAAGCAGTAATTTGAAGTAGCTAATCAATGTTTGGAAGCTAGAAATAAGCTAATAAGATGCTGGGCATAATAAATCGCAATATTGGTTACAAGTACAAGGAAATAATTAAGTAAACTGTATAATAGCCATGTTAGGCCAGTAATAGAGTATGTGCACAAGTTTTGGGCCCCTATATTTAAAGAAAGACTTAAGATATGCTAGAGAGAGTGAACATAGAGCAACAAGGATATTTCTGGGTTTGAGGGTTAAGAGCTATGAGGAGAGGCTGAGGAGTTAGGAATGTTTTCTGTAGAAAGGCGATTTC
>JABUQX010054132.1:0-27500 GCA_015478945.1 Trachelipus rathkii | reverse complement strand
AAAAAAAAAATAATGAAGCATAAAAAAAAATAAAAATGATTTAAGTCTTTAGGAAAAAAAGTTATAGCCTCAAAGTTTAAAATTTTCCTATATGCTTTCTTTTAAAAAAAAATTAGTGGGCCTCATGCTCATTTTAGGGCCATCGTAGTTCAGGTTATGATAAGATTTGTTAAGTATACGTAGATTTTCTCTGTGTATACCTAACAAAACATATAACCTAAACTAGAGGGCCTGAAATGAGACCTAACCTGGATGGATTAAAAATGAAAAGTCTATGGGAGTTTTAATAACTTTGAGAGGTTGTAACTTTTTTTCCTAAAGAGACTGCCACATTTGCTTTTTTTTTTTTCTTCCCTATTTTTTTAGAGTATAGCTATCCTGTGATTTTTATAAAAATCTGACGTAAAGCCCCTTTGCGCTACTTTACCTCAATATGTTTTTAAAATCAATCAATGTTTTGATATTTCTAGAAGCAGCACTGCCAAATATTGTTAATAAAAATTACCAAATTATCGATATTTAAAATTTATAAGCAAAATTATTCATAGTCTTCATATATCATTTCTTTTTACGTTCAAAAAATCAGTAAGGTTATGATAAGTTTGGTTACATAGACAGATTTACTGTGTATAATTAGCAAAACATCATAATCTAAACTTAATTGGTCCTAAAAAGAATTTAAAGGAAAAAATTATTTGGTAGACTTTATTAAATTTATATTTGAGAGTGGTTTGTCAACACTGGTTTAGTACTTTTACATGGGGATAAAAGATATATAAAAAAAAAAAAAAAAGCAAATATCAGAAAAAAATATTAATATTTTGTCAGAATCTGTTAAACTCAACTATTACCGGAATGTTTTCTGTAGAAAGGCGATTTCTCAGAGGGGACATGATGCAAGAGTACAAAATATTTTATATCTATTGATGATAGAGAAACCAATAAATTCCTTATAATTGACCAGGGCATAGTAATAAAATTAAGAATGCATGCCATCTTCATATAAGAAAGCATTCATTCAGTAATAGGGTTGTTAATTTATGGAATGGTTTGCCATAAGTGGTTGTTGAGTACAACTTGATTACAACATTAAAGAAAGGATTGGATAGGTAGAAGGATGGTCTGGGTATCATATAGCCCAGTATATTTTGATGAAACCAAATTAGCATTTTTTTTAGTTACAGTAGTTATTAAGGTTAAACTGCATATAACTAAGTTATTAAGGTATGTGTATGGTTTGAGTATCATTTAGTATATTTTGACTAAGCCAAATTGGTGGGTTTTTAGTTACAGTAGTTTGACAAGCTCGTGTGCTTTGTGGATTTGCATGAGCATGTTTGGTTAGTGGGTTGACTGGGACAGTCTTGATAGGCCTATGTGGCTTCTTCAGTTCTGTCTCTTTATTTCTAATATTCTATTGATAATACTCTTTCCTTCTGCTCTTCTAGTTTATATGAGGACATATCTAACATCCTGGCTAAGACTAATGGCATTGCCTAAATACTTCTGCAAAGACAACCGTTAGTTATCTCCTTTCCAGTTGCTTTTAGGATGGATTTTGAGGGGTTTGAAAATAATAAAAAGAGGAAAAGGGACATGAGATTGGATGGTGATATTTCACATAGTGGTAACAGTATCCCTCAGGAACAGTTTCGAACTTCTGTTCCAGTCACTGATGTTCCTGGTTATGTTAGATTTCTATATATTCAGCCAGCTAATGATTAATTTCATTTATGTAAGTTTAATCCTTTTGTGATGAGAAAGGCTATTGAACATATAATAGGAGGACTGATAAAATTGGCTTGATATTGTAGATCTGGGAATTTGTTGGTGAAAACTTTTACTAGATTTCAAACAGAGTTGATAATACAATCACACCTCACTAGATTGACTGATATTTTACTGCATAGTTGTGGCTAATGCTCATAATTTAAATACTGTTCAAGGATCTATTTTTTTTTTGCACAAAATTTGTGCTAAAACTGTGTAAGCATTCCTTACCAAGCATAGGCACAAATAACGAAAATGTTATATATATATATATATATATATATATATATATATATATTATATATTCAATAAATATATATATATATATATATATTATATATATTATATATATATATATATATATATATATATATATATATATATATATATATATTATAATATAATATATATATATATATATATATTATATATTTATATATATATAATATAGCGTCGGGCGGGGTGACCAGGTCCGCCTCTTTAGGCGGGGTGATTCGATCCACTCTAAATAAAATTAAAAAAATAAATAAAAAGTTTTCGCTCATTTAATAGCCACGCTGTAGTACTACAAGTTTTATTTAGATCATCTTTAATTCTAGAAAGTTTTTATATTATTTAAAAATGTTAGAAATTAGGAGTACCAAAATTGCCCTTCAAATAGAATTTCCACTTTTGAAAAAATGTGTTTTTTTTTTAAATTGTTATAAATGAAAAATTGTGGATGGAATTTAATTATTTTTTCAGTGGATATTTATCGAGTATTTTAGCTTATAACTGGCAAAGTAAAATTTTGATCCAAACAGTATAGTGGGCAAAAAAACGGGGCCTACTTGGTTCCATTCACCCCGGCGTAAAATTGATGGAGGGTGACTCCGGACCACCATTGTTTTTTCGTATTTTACGTATTATTATTGAACATTTTTATTACGTATAATTAATTTAAATATAATAAAAAGTTACTTAAATATTAAGTGAAAATTTTTTAAAATAATGAAATTTTAATAAAAAAAACGAATTTCAAAAAAGTGTGTCAATTTTTTGAGCGGAGAGGGGTGAATCGGAACCACCTTATTTTTATTCTTTATTTTTATTTATATTATTGTTTTTTTAATACTTATTACGAATTTTAATATGATAAAATTAATTATTATATTAAGTAAAAATTAAAAGTATAAATTGAATTTATACATAAAAGACGAATTTAACAGATGGTCCGAGTCACCCCTCAATGGTGGTCCGCTTCACCCCTCCACGGTCAGGCTGACTCAGCGTTATTCAAACTTAATAAAACTTTTTATTATTAGGAATTACATTATTATTTTTTGTGTGTTTATGACCGACTATAGGGCCGTGATTTACATAAAAAAAAAATTCCAAAAAGTGCATTAGGAGAGAGTCGGGAGACAGACTTATGCCTAAGGTGGTCCGAGTCTAAATTTTACCTTATCTGTGGCCAAAAGTGAAGCGGACCACCATTGAGGGGTGACTCGGACCATCTGTTTAAATTCGTCTTTTACGTAAAATTCAATTTTATATTTTAATTTTACTTAATGTATAATAATTATTTAATCATTCCCCCCTATTAAAATTCGTAATTAAGTTAATAAAAATAGTCAATATAATAAATAAAATAAGCATAAAAATAAGGTTGTCCGATTCAACCCCTCTCCGCTCAAAAATTTTGACACTTTTTTGAATTCATTTTTTTTATTAAAATTTCATTATTTTTAAAAAATTTCACTTAATATAAGTAACTTTTTATTATATTTAAATTAATTATACATAATAAAAATGTCAATAATAATACGTAAAATACGAAAAACAATGGTGGGCCGCATGGTGATCCGAGTCACCCCTC
Organism: Trachelipus rathkii; assembly: GCA_015478945.1. Classification (NCBI taxonomy): domain Eukaryota; kingdom Metazoa; phylum Arthropoda; class Malacostraca; order Isopoda; family Trachelipodidae; genus Trachelipus; species Trachelipus rathkii. Next base: position 23,872 of record JABUQX010054132.1, on the reverse strand, counting down.
CATCAATTTTTATGGCTGGGTGATGAATCGGACCAAGTTAGGCCCCGTTTTTTTGCCACTAATACTGTTTGGATCAAAAATTTACTTTGCCAGTTTAAAGCTAACATACTCGAGTGTATCCACTGAAAAAATAATTAAAATCCATCCACAATTTTTCATTTTATAACGAAGTTAAAAAAACTCACATTTTTCAAAAGTGAAATTCTATTGAAGGACATTTGTTACCCTAATTTTCTAACATTTTTTAAAAATATAAAAACTTTCTAGAATTAAAGATGATCTAAATAAAACTTGTAGTACTACCGCGGGGCTATTAATTAAATGAGCGAAAATTTTTTTTTTTTTTTTATTATTTTTTATTTTATGTAGAGTGGACCGAATCACCCCTCCTAAAGAGGCGGGCCTAGTCACCCCGCCTGACGCTAAATTATAGATTAGGTTAGTAAGATATAAATAGATTGAGAGTAGGTGTGGGTAATTGTTTATACAAAGTGCATAATAGTGTGTACGTGGTTCATCAGTGCGTACTCTGCTAAGTTTTCAACAGTGGGTGGTGATAATGAAACAATGAGTGGTGGCGAAGTTAGGATAATTGGCAAATGTCCGGTGTTCTCTGGGAAGGAAAGGGATTATGACAAGTGGAGAAGAAAGGTGAATGATTGGGCAGAATTAAATGCAAAAGTGAGACAAAAGGGATTAATAATAAGATTATATTTGGAGGGAGAAGCAGAAGAGTTAACAAAGAATATTAGTATGAGTGAGTTATCAACAGAGGGAGGAGTAAAGTTAATTTTGGCAGCTTTGGATAATAGGTACAAGTTGGATAAACGAGTGGAGAAGTTCAATAGTGTTTTAAATGTGTTAAAAATTGATAGAAGAGAGGAAGAAAGTGTGAAGGAATATGTGATTCGGTATGAAAAAGTAATGTGTGAAGCAAATTGTTTAGGGATGAGTGAGTGGGTTAAGGATGTAAAAGGAGCACATTTGTTGTATACAGCAAGACTGAAAAAGTGGGAAGAACAGATTATTATAGGTGGATGTGGGGACAGTGATTTGGAATATGAGAATATTAGAAAGCAAATGCTAAGAATATTTGAAGACATAAAAACTGAGAGTGAGGATACAAGGGAAAGAAAGGAAAAGGAAGAAATGTGGTGGGTAAGAAATAGACAAGGTATGGATGAAATGACGGGGGCAGTATATAAGAGAAGAGAAGCTAGTAGAAATAAAAAGAAACAGGTGTGGCATGAGACTGAAGAAGCACAGAAGATAAATGTAGAGGACACAACAGAAGGAGCACAGAAGAGGGAAACACAAGGTGAAATGGAAGAAAGAATTAAATGTTATAAATGTGGAGGAATAGGACATAAGGGTTGGGAATGTTTAAAGAAGGGTGGGATGAGATGTTTCAAATGCATGAAAGATGGGCATATGGCAAAGGATTGTGAAGATCAAATTATTTGTTTTAGGTGTGGAAGAAAGAGACATGGATCAATACAGTGTCAAACGAGTGTGGAGAATATTAGAAAATGCACGATGTGTCGCAAATGGGGACATGAGGAAAACGATTGTTGGTGGAACGAGAAGAAGGGAAAAGAAATGAATAAAAAGGAGAAAGAGAATATCTATCTGAATGAGCTGAATGGTGGGAACAGAGAAGAGAAAAGTGAAACAAATGAAGACATAGATGAAGTTAGAGAAGGGATGATTGAAGCAATTTTAGATGAAAGAGCTACTGGTGCAATGACTGAAAGTATAAAGAAAGATTGACATAAGGGAAATTTGGGTATATAAGCACAAAGAAAATAAGGGAGAGAATTTTGTTCGAAAAAAAAGGAAAAAAAGGGGGAAACGGAAGAAAGTGAAGAGTGATCAAGAAAAAAACGAAAATAATAACAGTAGTGAGAGAAAAATAGAAAAAGATACAAATGGGTGATAGTCACATAGATGATAGTGTGAATAGATATAGTAGAGTGAAAGAGAAAAAATGATTACGAATCAAGCAAGTGACATAGTGTATAATATACGGAATATGTGTGATGAACTGATGGAAGATATTAACTCGGGAAAGAAACGAAAGTATCAAAATGTAAGTGATGGATTGTACAAGATGTGGAATATGTGTGAGGAATACATTGGGAATTTGAGTGGAAGGAAATGTAGGTATAATAATGTATTCTAAGTAGAAATGAGAGTTGTGTGAGTTAAGTGATGATTAATATGTTTTGTTCTGGTGTTTGAAATTGAAAAAGATTAGGGGGATGAAAGAGATGGAAGAGAGTGGTGTGAGATTGATAGCAGACATTGATGATGTGAGACATCATCATTGTCTGCTGCATGATTTGTTTATCTCTGCAGGTGCATATTAGTCTTGTACAGGTAGTAAAATATAATTTGTTGATAATTAAATAGCGATTAGATAAATAAAACATATGGAATTAACAACATATAAGATAGAATCAAAAAAAGCTAATAATATAATAAGAAGAGTGATAATCACGGAAGAAGAAATGGGATATTCTTGAAGAAATAAGAAATAGACCTATCTATTATTATATTTATTATATTTATTTATTTATTATTAATTATTATATATTTATATATATATATATATATATATATATATATATATATATATATATATATATATATATATATATTATATATTATATATATATATATATATAGTATATATTATATATATTATATATATATATATATATATATTAATATATAATATATATAGATATATATATAAATATTATATTGGAAGTTCTATATTTGAATCAGTGTATATTTTCTTTGAAAAAAATTTTCTAAGTTCAAAAAAATTTCCTAAATTCAAAAAAGTTAAGTTTTTTAAGAAAATTCTTTATTATGCCAGAAGCTTGCCACTAAAGATTAAGTTAAGAATTATATTAAATAAAAATAAAAATGAAATTTATATAAAAAATACGAATTCCAAAAAGTGTCAAAATTTTTTTGAGCGGAGAGGGGTGAAATCAGACCACCTTATTTTTATTCTTATTTTATGTTATCCATTATTGACAATTTTTATTACTTAATACTAATTTTAATATGATAAACAATTATTTTATATTAAGTAAAAATTAAAATATAAAATGAAATTTATACGTAAAAGAGGAATTTAAACAGATGGTCCGATTCACCCCTCAATGGTGGTCTGATTCACCCCTCCAAGGTTCAGGCTGATGAGCTTATTTAACTTTAATACAAAACTATTATTATTGAACTACATTATTATTTTTGTGTGATGCTTATTACCTATATATGCCTTGAATTTCAGAGAAAAAAAAAAAATCCAAAAAGTGCATTAAGGGAAAGTCGGGAGACAGACTTATACCTAAAAGTGGTCCAAGTCACCCTGCCTTAGACGCATATATATATATATATATATATATATATATATATATATATATATATATATATAATATATATATATATTATATATATATATATATATAATAATATAGATATATATATATATATATATAATATATTATATACCGTATATATATATATATATATATTATATATATATATATTTATTATATATTATATATATTATTATATATATATATATATATAGTATATATATATATATATAATATATCCAGATGTGAGTAGAGAAATGCCAGGTATGAAAGACTATGTCTCTGTAAAACAAGCTGATGGTTGTCGTGAAAGAAAACAAAAGTTCCTCATGCTTTGTAATTTGAAAGAAGCATTTAAGAAATTCAAAGGGAATTATCCAGAACTAAAGATTGGGTTCTCAAAGTTTGCAGAGCTTCGACCAAAAGAATGTGTATTGCCTGGAGCCAGTGGCACACATTCTGTTTGCGTTTGTGTACTAAACACAAAATGTTAAACTTAGTTATATTGTGTAAAGGTTTTAAAACCAATATAAGTTGGTGTTACATTTTTTTATTTTATTATTATATTATTATATTATTATTATTTATTATTTTTATTATTTTATTATATTATTATTTATTTTAGAATAGTCAGAAAGCAAGATTTCAAGGTAATTCTTAAGTATTTTTTTTTCACATTGAAATGCTATTTACCATTTAATATAGTTTTTAATGCTTTGGAAAAGATGTTATTCTTGGTGAAGGTAAGGGGGAAATATACATTTAAGATATATATAAGAAATCGTACATATTGCTGTTGTTGGGAATTGAAACAGGGCTGTGGAGTGAGGACATTGATGATTCAAATCTGATTCCAACCAAAATCTGCGTTAATTAAAATGTGTAAAATATGTCATTCCCAAAAGTGGGCTTAAAATCTGAATTGTAATTTATTTATAAGGTAAATCAATCCAGAATGACGAATTTTTACTAGCGCAATCTGCAGATCTAAAATTTTGATTTTCTCATTTTAAATTTGATCGTTGTGATTATGCCATTGTATTTTTTTTTATAATTTTTAATAAATTATTATGTTAGCTATATATACTATTTTGTGTAAGCAAAATATGGAAATCTAAAATTGCTTTCACACACATTTTCATACAAAATAAAAGTTATACGCTGCTGATTATTTTCATAAATTTGTAGCTGTGGCCACAATAAAATACAGGATAAAATGTTGTACTTACAGTAATTGGGGAAAGTCCATTTCTTTCCAAATTGAAGCAATTTACAAAACTATTAAAATAAATTTGAGTAGGATAAATTGTAGATCTTCTAATTAATGGGGAGAGGAATTTATTCATATAGTACCCTACTAAATTTTGAACCAATGAACTTTGAGTGAATGAAGCATTAAAAGCATTTCATTTAATTAATTAAAAATTTTTTAAAAATTGTAAAGTCAATATTGGAAATTCGATACTAAAATCTATATTTACAAAGAGCATAGCAGTATCTCTAAAAACAAAATTATTTTTTGTTCTATCTTCTTTTATGAAAGCTATTAGATTGGAGACCGATCGAGTTGGTAACATTTTTATTGCATTCCAACTCTCACTCTCAACAACTTCAGTTACCACAGACCTAATTAGTGATGGAGCCCTTTGCCTTCATTCTTGTTAACTTTAGCTACTAGTTATATGGTGAACTGCCATAAGTTTTAAAACCCATGATCTGCTTAGTTCATAAAAAATTAGCTGCCAGTTCATTTTCATGTTAATCAAATAAAAACAGCTAATACTTGGTTTGATTTCCTGAAGAAAAAAAAAATAATCCAGATTTGCATAAAACAGATTCCAACTCCACTACTGCTTGTCATCCTTTAGTGCTGTACTAAACTGTTTTGAATTTAATATTTCTCTTCCTGTTAGCAACTTCTTTAAAATGTCAAATTACAAAGTTGAAAAGATATATACAGAAATTTCGGAAGATATTGTAAAGCGATCCAATCATATTATTGGTTTGCCACCAATTGATCCAACATGCTCTAAGGCTCTTTTACATGATTTTGTTAAGGAAATTTCGCAAACTACTGATGTTGAAATTGAAGGAGAGGTAAGTAAGAAATCATTTTGTAAGTTATTACTATTAGTTTATATATTTCATATAGTTTATTCAGGATAAATATATATATATTGTAAAGATGATTTACACTATACAGTGGTGATTTATTAAGGAGAAGTAGACTTCACACTAACTGAAGAGGTTTGGTAAAGATATCTATAAAGAAATACTTATTACCGAATTGGAATGCACAGATAAGAAAAGTCTGTTAGGAAAGAATTTTTTTGAATAAGATGGAAAATATGTTAGTTGGAATGTTAATGAATATTGAATAATAAGAAATGTGTTAGTTGGAATGTTAATGAATATTGAATAATAAAAGAAAGACAGGCTAGTAATATTACTAATAAATTGAAAGAATAATTTATAAATCATTTATGGATAAAAAAGTGAATGGAAAATGAAAGAGAAATTTGCCATGTTGAAAGATGTATAAAGAAAAATTTAATGAATGATTATAGAGCAGTGTTTCACATTATTTTATCTACGCCGACAATTCAAATATTGGTAACTTTTGTAGCCTGCCAATATAAAAAGTACAAAAAAGTAACAGTAGTAAAACAATTGAAGCTTTATTTAATAACATTCATCACTTCATACAATTTAAAATAAAATAGTATTTTAACTTATAATGTAATATTAATATTGAAATAAAAATAGGCCCATTCTAAAAAAATTAATGTTTCTTCAAATTCACAAAGGCAAAAAGGTGGTGCCACAGATCAGTCAAATTTCTTCTTGGATTCCTTGGACAGGCGGTTGAGAAAAGCTGTTGTAGAGTATATAATGCCCCAAAACGTTCAGTTTAAAAGATGGAAGTTAAAGAGCCAAAATGTTTAAATTTTAATTTATTATTATTATTATTATTATTATTATTATTATTATTATTATTATTATTATTATTAATTTGTGTGCTTATGAGATCCCTGTACATCCACTCAAAAAAAAAATATTATTATTATTATTATTAGTAGTAGTAGTAGTAGTAGTAGTAAAGGTTTATGGTGTGAGTGAGGAGATTCCTGCGGTGTGTTCATGTTAGATGGTGTGCAACTGGAAGAACAAGTATCCGAGTTTAAAATATTTAGGATATAGTGCCTGGATTGAAAAGGGGAACGTGAATGCAGATTGTAGTAGGGAATAGTTGTGAATAGTAGGAAGGTGGCTGGTACAATTAAATCCTTGGTTGATGTGAAGGGACTGAGTCTTCTAGTCTTGAGTGCGCTAGGGTTTTGCGTGATGGTATGTTGTTACTCGTGTTAATGTATAGCAGTGAAACTATGGTCTTGAAATAAGAGGTTTGAGATCTAAGGTAGCAAAACGTTCGGATGGACAATTTTAGGCATTTTAGGTGTGAAAAGAAATTTGATAAAATGAGGAATGAACGCATTAGGGAAGTTGTGTGGTGTGAAGAAGGGAGTAAATGAGAGAATAAACGAGAGTACATTGAGATGGTTTGGCCAGTTGGTTAAGCAGATGTATAGTGGTTAGTGTGCTGGGAATCGACTGGCTGGGAGACCAAAGAAAAAGTGGATTGGGTCGGTAAAGGAATGCCCTGTAGGAGAAGAATGTGAGTTTGGCAGAGGCGGAAGAGAAGAAAGGTGCATACAGGAGTGAATGCTGGGTTTTGGTGATGGGGTAATTGGTTGTGGGCTTTGCCAGGGGATGAACCCCACATTTGACGAGATTACCACAGTGAGGGTCCGTCGCGGTATCGTAAAGATTAAGAGTGGATTTTTTTTGATTGCGAGGAATTCTCACTGGAAGTATAAGAAGGGGACTTTAAAGTCCAATTTTCTTCTATTTGTCCGGTGTATAATACTCGCACCACACCGCCCCAATTCTGGGATAGGAGGAAGATGATGATAATAATAATATATTATTATTTAATTATTATTATTATTATTATTATTCATTATTTTTATTAATTATTAGTGATTATTATTATTCCCTGTTCCATAACCATACTCTATTTTACATTTACTTTCAAACCACTTTTTTTACACACGCCTGCAAAGCCTCTACCATACTCTCAAACTCTGCTTCATATTCTCCGCATTCCAAAACGAAATCATCGCATACAATGCAGCGGCACTCTCCAACTTTCCTTCCCATTCTCACATCAATCTAACATCATCCCGCCACCCGTACCCTCTATTTCTTTCATAACCACATCCACATAGGTAAATCAAATAACTAAGGAGACAAAGCACATCCTTGCATCACTCGCTATTACATATTAAACCTAATCACTTTCAACATATATTCTTACACATGTTTCACTATACGTCATACTACTTTTGATTCCATTCAGAAGTCTACCACCCAACACCATATTTCACTAACACCTGCCCACAGAGCTTTCCCTATTAATCCTGTCATGAGCTGTTGCAAGTCCATAAAATCTAATACAATTTTGTTCTTCTTCTCTCATTTTCTCAATCATTTGTTTCCAGATGTAAAAATTTGATCCACACATACTCTACATCTTCGAAATGCACCCTGTTCTTTGTCATTGAATACCTCGACGCACTCTTTGAACCAAAATACCAGCATATATCTTCCCTACAACACTCAATAAACTAATTCTCCTATAGTTCCTACAGTTTCTCTTATCCCCTTACCCTTATATAAGGGTATTATTACTGCTCTCCTCCAATCTCCCAGAACTATACCCTCCATAAACGTTTTGTTATACAACTCCCAAATCCATTCAATCACCATCTCGCCTCCATTATTGATCATTTTACCAGTAATTAAATCTATGCTTGCAGATTTACCATTCTTCAACTTTCTTCATCCTGGCTATAAAAGTTTACCATCCCCAAAAATAACCTTATTTCTTCTTGCACTGTCCACCCGCACACGATCACGCTCTTCAATTACTGCTAATGTTTTATGCAGATTTAGTGTTCCCTCCACACTCTTCTCACATCCATTTCATCAGTTACGAAAGACCCATCAATGTTCATTATTCTGTGCGAATTCCCCTTATTCTCATACTTAACCTTTCGCGATTAATTCCAGAAAAGCTGCTTATTCCCTTGTAAGTCCTCATTCATCCTTCTTCCAAATTGTTCATTTACCTCATTTTTCCTCCTACATATGCATCTTTTAATCTTCCTTTTTTCCTCCTTATATAATTCCAAACATCTTTTCTTATTATTATTCATTATTGTTTTATTATCATTCTTCTTCTTCTTGATCCTTCTTATTATTATTATTATTATCTATTTATTATATTATTATTATTATTATTATTATTATTATTATTATTATTATTATTATTATTATTATTTGCAGTTATCAAAGTATTACTACCTTGGAAGCAAAATTGCTCGTGTAAGACCGCATAAAAGTTTGAATAAAAAAAAAGTGGAAGAAAACCCCAACGCACCCAACAGAGGAAAAAAACGAATGACATGTGCAGAAAGGAGGAAAAGAGGTTTGCTACACCTCAATAAAACCAACAAAACTTTTGAAATGTTTATCCCATTGTATAAAATGTGGAAAGAATATGTTGAACAAATGTTGGGAATTAGGCATATTATGGGTGCAAAATCAAAGGCCGGTGATAGTACCAAAAATAACTATTCTATTACAACATTACAGCAAAAAATTAGAAAGATTGAGTATTTTGGAAGTCTTTTGAAAGTTACTAAGTCAAGGTGTTCAGAGTATATTGGAATTGAAGGTATTATTATTCAAGAAACCAAAAATACTTTTTCTTTTATAACAGTCGATAATTGCGTTAAAGTTGTCCCAAAATTGCATAGCGAATTTAGTTTTGTTGTTAATGATTTCGGTTTTAGTATTTTGGGCAATCATTTACATCAGAGGCCCGTTGATAGGGCCAAACAACATTTAAAGAAACAGTCCTTCTGGGTTATAATCAGGTGAAATCGTTACGGTAGGTTATTTTTCATTATGTATTAAAAGAATTAAGAGTAAGTTTTCTTAAATTTAACATTTTACTATATATAATATATATCTGACTAGTAGTATATATATATATATATATAAGTATAGGTATAATATATATATATATATATATATATATATATTATATATTATATATATATATATATATATATATTATATATATATATATATATATATATATTATATATATATAAGTATTATATATATAGTATATATATATATATATAAATCATCAATCCTCCTATCCCCAGATTGGTGGGGTGAGGTTCGTAGCATACACCGAAACAGAAAAGTAGTAGAATAAGATGACCTTGAGTGGAGACCTCGGTCCGCAGTCGAAAATCCCCCCCCCCATTGTTCAACAAGAAGTACAGACGGACCCTCACTGTGGTAATTCTCGTCAATGTGAGGTTCATTCCCTGAGCAATGCGGCCAACAACCATACACCCTCACAAACGCCCCGCCATTCACTCTAATTATGCACCTTTCTTCTCGCCTCTGCCAAACTCACGATTCCTTTTCTTCAGACACTTTTCTTTACTGACTATCAATTCACTTTTTTCTTCGGTCTCGGCTGATTGTACAGCATCGACTACTATAGCATTCACGTTAACGCCAACCAACTATCGTACGCATTCCTATCCAATATGACAAACCATCTCAAATGTAATTCTTCTTTGTTCATCTGAGCATATTGTACTTCACACACAGCAACTCCTAATGCGTTTCATTTCTCATTTAATCAAATTCCTTTCTCACCTAACACTTCACCTCCAAAGTTGTCCATCTGAAAACCATTGTACTTAGATCTGTACTCTTATTCTATACATAGTTTCACTACTATACATTAACACAGGTAACAACATACAGTCATGTAAGATCGCTAGCGTTGACTCAAGACTTAATTCCTTTACATCGCACCAAAGATTTAATTGCAACCAGCCACCATACCCTCATTCACAACTTTCCTACTACACTCTGCATTGTCCGTTTCCTTTTCATCCACATATCCTAAAAATTTAAACTACGATAGTTGTTCAAATTACTCACCAACCATCATGATTTTACACTACGGACTCTCCTTACCCACCACCTCACTCTTATCTACATTTACTATTAAACCTCTCCTTTTACACAATCTACCAATCCTCTCAAACTTACTTCACATTCGCCACACAAAACCAAATCATCAGTGTACATTAAGCAGGGCACCCTCCACTCTTTCACATTCTCCATCAGTCTAATACCCTACCTTTAATTCTTTCATTACCCCATCCATATACATATTAAATAGCAATGGAGACAACACATCCCTGCATCACTCCACTATTAATAATAAACCATTCACTCCCTTCCATTTATTCTTACACACGCTTCACTATCGACAAACATACATACTTACTTTTGATTCAATTCAGCCTACCACCAACAACATATATCAATAACACCTGCCATAGAGCTTCCCTATTTATCCTGTCATTCACTTGTTGCGAGTCTCTAAAACAAAAACAATTTGTTCTCATTTGCTGTAATATACAGTATATATATATATATTATATATATATATATATATATATATATATATATATAATATATATATATATTATATATATATTATATATATATATATATATATATATATATATATACTATAATTACAAGGAACCTCGTCACAGCCCACAGGGAAGCGGCCACACTAGGGTTGAATAATCAGCTCATGGGTGGGTCCTGATTATATATATATATATATATAATACATTATATATAATATATAATATATATATTATATATAATATATATAATATATATATATTATATAATATTATATATATATATATATATTATATATATTATATATATAATATATATATAATATATTATATATAAATATATATTATATTTATATATATATATTATATTATATATATATATATATATATATATTATATATATATATATATTTGTTTACTACTGTAGACGTAGTTTAATTTGCTTTATTAATTTAATTATTATTAGAGATGACTTTCTATCTATTGCTTTTTGCTCGTTTCTATTTGAGCTTTTGCGGAATTTAAAACTGGATACACTTTTTTAAGTTTTTTAAGAACCCGCTCAAACTGAGTGGTCATGTCCAATGACGAAGCTTTTTTTGTAATATATTACGCGTTTTTATTAGGTTTTTTAAAAAATTAGTACACCATTCGTATTAATGGCAGTGTTTTTAATTTAGATGTTAGAATTTTAACTTCCAAATAATAACTATGCCCAATAAAATTACTTAAAAAGTGTATCCAGGTTTAAATTCCGCAAAATGCTCAAATAGAAACGAAGCTAAAAAAGCATAGGAAGGAAAGTCATTTCAAGGGTGTAACAAAAAAAAAAAAAAAAAATATATATATATCTATATATATAATATATATATATATATATATATATATAGTATATATAATATAATATATATATATAAATATAAATATATATATATATATATATATATATTATGAGCGCTCGCAAGTAAAATCAGTTGATCTGGGAACAAATGAAAGAAGCGGTTTGTGTAGCGAGTTGCAAGAGGAAATTTGTGGATGTGCTAATGTGAGGAAGTAGAATGATTAACAGTGTGAGGTGGTGGAATAAAGAGGTGATGCAAGCGGTTAAAAGTAAAAAAAGAAGCGTGGTTGAATATACTAAAAGCCAATGATGAAGTTTCAAAAGAAAGATGTTTGGAATTATATGAGGAGGAAAAAAAAAAAAATCAAAAGGTGCATACGTAAAAAAAAAAAAAAAAGGTAAATGAAAAGTTTGAAAGGGGACTTACAAGAGAAAAGGAAGCTCTTCTGAAAGGAAGAGCGCAAGGTTAAGAATGAGTATACAGGGAATCTGGTGCTTTTCGCACTGACGAAATGGATGTGAGGGGAGTGCGGAGGGAACACTTCAAAAATCTGCATAACATTGGTAGTAATGAAGAGGTGAATGTGCGTGGGTTTGATGGTGCAAGAAGGAAGAGGTATTTTGAGGATGAGTTCATTAGTAAGGAGGTAATGGGTAGAGTGAGAAAGATGAAGTGGTAATCTGCGGCGGTCCTAGAATGAACATTACTGGCGAATGATCCAAGAACGGAGGCGAGATGGTGATTGATTGAATTTGGAAGTTGTGTAACAAAGCGTTTATGTAGGGTATAGTTTCGAGAGCAGTAATAGTACCCTTATATAAGTAAGGGAGGTAAGGGTAACTGTAGGAATTATAAGGGAATTAGTTTATCGAGCGTGGGAAGGAAGATGTTTGTTTTTTTGTAGGGAAGAATAAGAAAAATAATATATGCTGGTATTTTGGTTGAAAGAATGCGTAGAGTAACTAAAGGACTGATTGGTGAACAAGGTGTGTTTAGAAATGGAAGAGGATGTGTGGTTCAAATCTTTATATCGAAACAAATGATTGAGAAAATGGGGGAGAATAAATTGTATTAAAGTTTTATGGATTTGGAACAGGCGTGTGATATGATTAATAGGCAAGCTCTATGGCAGGTTTTAGTGATATATATGCTGTTGGTGGTAAGTTCTTGAATGGAATCAAAAGTATGTATGACGATAGTGAAGCTCGTGTAAGAATAAATGGAGTCGAAAGTGATTGGTTTAATTATTATTAGCAGAGTGAGGCAGGGGTGTGTTATGTCTCCTTGGTTATACAATTTGTATATGGATTGGGTTACGAAAGAATTAGAGGTAGGGGTGGCAGGTGATGGTCTTAGAATGATGGAGAATGGAAGAGTTTGGTGGGTGCCGTACCTATTATATGCGGATGGTTTGGTTTTGCGTGGCGAATCTGAAGAGTGTGAGGATTGTGTAAAATGAGGGGTTTGAAAGTAAACGTAGATAAGAGTAAGGTTGTGGTTGGGAGTGAGGGTCCTAGGTGTGAAGTTATGTTAGATGGTGAGCAGCTGGAACAAGTGTAAGTTTAAATATTTAGGATATATGTGTTGGATGAAAAGGGAACGTGATACAGTGCGGTAGGAAAGTTGTCGAATGGCAGGAAGGTGGTTGGTTCAATTAAATCGTTGTTGGATGTAAAGGGACTAAGTTTCGAGTGTGCTATGTTCTTACAGAGGGTTTGTTGTTACCAGTGTTAATGTGAAGGCGGTCATCTGTGTGAAGTTTTATTGGATGTGAGCAACTGGAACAAGTGTCAGAATTTAAATACTTAGGATATATGTTGGATGAAAAGAGAACGGATGATGCAGTGTGTAGTAGGAAAGTTGTGAATAGTGGGAAGGTGGCTGGAACAATTTACTCCTTGGTAGATGTAAAGGGACGTAAGTCTTGAGTGCGATAGTGTCTTACATGAGGGTATGTTATTACCTTGTGTTAATGTATAGTAATTAAACCGATTTGGAATAATTAGAGGTATAGATCTTCATTACAAAGTTTTCAAGTGGACAATCTAGGGGCGTGAGAATTGATGAAATGAGGAATGAACGCATTAAGGAAGTGTGGTGTGAAGAAAGGAGTAAATGAATTAAATAAATGAAAGTATATCGAGAGGTTTTGTCATGTGGAAAGGATGGATGATAGTCGGTTAGTAAAGCAGATATATAGTGGTGAGTGTGTTGGGAATCGACCGGCAGGGGGACTGAAGAAAAAATGGATCGAGTCAGTAAAGGATGAAAGGAATGAGTTTGGCAGAGACAAGAAAGGTGCATAATAGGTGTGAAAGACGGGTTTTTTTGAAGGTTTGTGGCCCACCAGGGCCAGGGGATGAACCCTACATTGACGAGGTGCCATAGTGAGGGTCCGTCGCGGTCCCGTGAAGCTCTGGGGTGGATTTTTCTGACTGCTGCGAGTTCTCTCAAAATGCTGGGATTTCTCTTCAACTTGTCATATTCTTCTTTTAGTTTTCTGTTTAAAGTGCATGTGTTGCACCTTACCCTGAGGCATGGGGAGAGAATGCGGGGGGTGATGATATTCAAGTTGGGATAAAATAAAAAATAACATTTTAATCCGTTCAACAATGAACAATATATTTCGATAAAATTTTTAACAGCATAAAAAATGGATTCCAACAATAAAATTGGAAAATGGCAGTTTTGACGAGTTTCCTAAAAACTAAGTGATAACAAGAGAGATCGAAATTTAAAACAAACAAAAAATCTGTTTTATTGAACTAGACTTATTTGGTAAAAGCACCAGTTTTCTTTAAAGGAAGGAACGTATGCACTTGATCTGCCTGATTTAACTGTGTGTTTATTAAATTCTCATCTGTTCCTCAAACATCTTCAAAGCTGATTCACACTGTATGCCAATAGCCTGTAAAGAATTAAAATATTTAAACTGTATTGAAGATAAAAATGTTTGTTTTGACACTAAATATATAATGATATTCCTAGACAAATATTATAAGGGGTGTCTTCACAGAAATGGAGGTCATACTGATAATTTTTTATATTTTTCAAAAATGCCCCCCAAAAAAAAAACCTTAATCACTTTAGCGTTTTATAATAGTTTTCTATTTTAAATTAATTTAAATAAATTTAGAATTATAGTATATATATATAAATATATATATATATATATATATATAGCATATATAAATATATATATATATATATATTAAATATATATATAATACATATTAATATATATATATATATATATATATATATATATATATATATATATATATATATATATATATATATATATATATATATATATATATATATATAAAATATATATTATATATATATATATAAAGGCCTTAAATATTAATATCAATAAAACTGCAAGAATATATTTAAAATATGATGTTTGTAAACGTTAGCTTTCGATCCTTATTTTATCTGGATCCTCTTTCGGACGTTGTTATTTGAAGACTAAATAAATTTAATGATATTTTGTAAGTATGTAAAATTGTTAAAATGAGTAGTAGTTTACATTTAAGTAAATTTTGCTTTTATATTTTTGAAAAAAGGTGTGGTGGAGAGAATGTATATTCTCCTTTTTGTATGTTAAAATTAGGAAAAATTTTTATGCATAGTGATTCTATGAGTTTGCGTTTGGTGGGGTCGAGTACCTGTAAGATGGGGCGCATATCTTTGATGATGTTATGATTGAGACTGGATCTATGTGTGGGAAGAGCGGAGTTTTGAGTCGTAAGAAATGTGAGTTTGGCAGACTCGAGAAGAAAGGTGCATAATAGGAGTGAATGGCGGTGTTTTTTTGTGAGGGAATATGGTTATGGCCCACCTGGGCCAAGGGATGAAACCTACATTGATGAGATGCCATAGTGAGGGTCCTTCGCGGTCCCGTGAAGCTCTATTGTGGATTTTCTCTACCCAGCCCTCCGTTATTTGCTTGATATAACTGATACGATCTCTGTTCAAGCAGTTGTTGCAGATACGTTAGCCACAAGAGCTCTTCCGCTTTATCCTGAAGCCTTTCAGGATTACCACCACCACCGCCAGGCTTCTCAACAGCGAAAGGGGAAGATCATACTTATAACCGACGTTTGACACTTGAGAGTATCCAACTGCACTAGCGAATAACAAAGACGGTGCTCCTGACCCAAACATCATCTAGTAATAAATGCTTCCGTCATAATCCCACCCTTCCTGCATCCAGTGTAACAGGATTGTATCGAATCCTTTTTCCAATGTTTGGCACCTACAGCTTTTTGTAATTCCTTTCTCAAACCCCTGGTAAAGATACGAGTGTTTCGGACAACCAAAGACAATTTTTCCTGCTCGGTCATTTTTGCAAATTAATGGACGAAAATGGTTGCATGGCCGCCGCGCTTGTTCCCTGAAGAGTCTGGCCAAGCATTTTTCCACTTCCTAGGTTTGCTTCCGCGAACCCCTTGCTAAGACTGGAACCGGAGGTGAAATCCGGGAAGACCTTCTCAACTGGCGGGATGGGTCCCCTTGGGTGTCTTCTTTGCAACTTTGAAATGATAAAGATGCGACAACGTCGGAGAACTGGGGTTTCTCCTTAACTCCACTCGCTCGTCTTCCGAAGATCAGATTCCTGCTCTTTATCCAATGCCCTTCTTTCTGACAGAATCCATCAGATCGCGGTTACTATCGCACCTCGCTTTAAAATCTGGATGAAGGTATTCTAGAAAGCAGTGTCCTAAGTGGTATTATTATTTGCTCTAGGAATTCAATGACATCGTTACTACTATCTCAGCGACGGTTAATTTTTCCCTCTATGCTGATGACCTGGCGTTATACATTTCTTGAACGTCAACTCTAACTGCTAGTCATTTAGAGCATTTCACAATGGAGATAACTCCCATGTCTTCCATTTCTCACCCTCTAAAACTTCAAGCAGTACCTAATTTGCAAAATGATCGAACTAAGAATGAACCCCGGGGGGGTCCCTGAAGGAGAGCATATTACCTAACTATACGAAGTACGTTAATGAAGGGAGTTAGGGAAATGGAAGAGAAACAAAAAGGACATAAATAATAATAATAATAAATGGCGAGCTAAAAAAAAACAAATATGAAAAAAAATTGAAGCTTGAACTTTGCACACATCGAGGTGTGTGTGTTCCCCTCTACGACAAAGAATAAACCTTGATGAAGGGTTGAACCCTATATTAAGTAATATATCATTAATATATTAATTAATCCAAATTAATACATCAATATGCTCATCATATGACACCTTTTATTTGACTCCAATAAGAGAATTCTCACAACAAAAATCTCGTCAACTTCCTATAGAATTCCTTTTGCAAGATAAAGTAAATTTGGAAGAAAACAAAAATAAAAACGTTAGACTTACGTGAGTCATATATTTTCCAGAAGGCTTAAGAACTTCAATACCCAAATTCATAATTTCTCTGATGAAATCCCACAACTGTCCTCTAGGGCTGGAAGAAATTGGAATATCAGTTAAATCTGCATAGACATAATCAAATTTCTTGCCTTCTTTTATGTAGTTTTTCATGTAAGCGATGGCATCTCCGATGATAATCTGTAAAAATTTAATATTTTTTGGTTAATCATGATTAATTATGAATATTTTCTTTAAATAGATGAAGTAGCAAACCCTACCCAACAATCCAAATATAATTCAACCTTTAAATTTCAAATGCATTTAAAATGAAGGTCTGAATTCATCAGAGTTTCAGTACTTAAAATATTTCCTAGATTTAAACATTTATTTTAAAAATTATATTTATTTCTTACCTCATAATTCTTTCCTTTGTAATTGTCCAAACAATCCGCCGCAATATCTGATATGTTTAAAATTGAAATTTTAATGGTAAAACTTCATCAATCTAATAAATAATAATAATAATAATAATAATATGCGGATGATTTGGTTCTGTGTGGCGAATCTGAAGAAAGTTTGGAGGATTGGTAGAGAGATTTGGCAGGGTGTGGTAAAAGGAGGGGTTTGAAAGTAAACGTAGATAAGAGTAAGGTTATGGTTGTGAGTGAGGACAGTCCTCAGTGTGAAGTTATGTTAGATATGAGCAGCTGGAGCAAGTGTCTGAGTTTAAATATTTAGGGTATGTGTTGGATGAGAAGGGAACGGATGATGCAGTGTAGTAGGAAAGTTGTGAATGGCAGGAAGGTGGCTGGTGCAATTAATCGTTGTTGAATGTAAGGGACTAAGTCTTGAGTGCGCTAGAGTCTTACATGGGGTATGTTGTATACCTGTGTTATTGTATGGTAGTGAGACTATGGTCTGGAATAGAAGTATAGATCTAAAGTTCACTGTGTTCAAGATGGACAATTCTTAGGGGCCATGCTAGGGTGTGAGAACGACTTGATAAAGAGAGGCAATGAACGTATTAAGAGAGTGGTGTGGTGTGAAAGAAAGGGGTAAATGAGAGAATAAATGAAAAGTATGTTGAGATGGTTTGGTCATGTGGAAAAGGATGGAAAATGATGTCGGTTGGTTAAGCGAATGTATAGTGGAGAGTGTGTTTGGAAAATCGCGACCGGCTGGGAGACCGAAGAGAAAGCTGATTGAGTGTGTTGAAAACGAATGTCTGAAGGAAGAGAAATCTGAGTTTGGTAGATGCGAGAAGAAAGGTGTATAACAGGAGTGAATGGCGGGGGATTGTGAGGGGGTATGTTTGTGGCCCACCTGGGCCAAGGGATGAACCCTTACCTGACGATCTACCATAGTGAAGGGTCCATCGCTGTCCCATGAGCTTAGGGTGGATTTTCTGACTGCCGCGAGTTCTCACTAATAATGGGTATGAGGGGGCGGTTAAAGGCTGGCTTTCTTTTCGACTCATTCTTCTACTACTCTACTGCTTTCCTTTTCCGATGCTCGTCCACGCACTTACTCCCGCATCTTGGGAAAATAAACGGAAGATAAAGAAGAAAGAAAGAAAGATTGAATAAATAATCATCTGCAGCAGCAGCAGCTGCCCCTTTTTCCCAGATCTGGGGGTGGGGTGTGCAAACATGCACAAGAAGTCTGAGACATGCATGATCATTTTTAGGGTATAAATAAGTGGTAGAGGAACCTAAACCCAGCTACTACTCTCCTCTTAATCGTCTCTTATGACATGCAGAACGTCATAATAATAATAACAATAATAATAATAATAATAATAATAATAATAATAATAATAATAATAATAATAACAATAACAACAACTATACTCTCTTTATCTTCCCCACGGATTCCCAGATTGGGGGTGGGGTGCACAACATGCACGGGAACCAAAATAATTAAGTAGAACATGACCTAAGTTGAAGAAAGTCCCCACAACCTCCCCTCATACCCTTATGTGAGAGACTGTCATAATAATAATAATAATAATAATAATAATAATAATAATAATAATAATAATAATAAATAATACCACTTAATAATAACAATTAAATAATTATTAATTAAAATTTTTTAAGATGAAGCGGGGGTTTTGTAGGATATAAAGTGATCTACCAAACTGTAAGCAACAATAGTATTTTTTTTATATCTACACATCTACACCATCTCCTAGAAAGGGTCTTCACCCTGTCAATTGGACCAGCATTATCTTCCTTCTGGCCTCGAAACTCTTGATTCTAAGAGCACTCTATAAAACTATTTTCGGCGCAATGTTTTTCGAAGATAGTTCTCGAGTTATATATACTCTAAGGTAAGGGTTTTTACCCTTTCAGTGGAACTATTTTAAAATTTGACCTCTAAACTAGTTCTCCCAGAACTCTCTAGATCGAGTTTCTAGGCGCATAAGTTTCCAATGCTGGTCCAAGAGTTGTACAAGCATAAGGGGTAAAGGGTCGGGTTGCTATATAATAATTATAATAATAATAATAATATATATAACCTAATTATACAAAGATAATAAAAATAGTTTACTACAAAAATAGTTTACTTACATCTACCATAGTAACGAACCCTGGCTCTTCTTCAAGCAATTCCTTTAACAAGGCCCCATCGCCACCTCCAAGAATAAGGATTTCCTTGCCCTTGAAATCTTCTTTACCTTTGTGCATGAGAGCTTGAGTGTAAGAAAGGTCACTTTCAGCCAAATCTTAAAATAAAAAGTTATAGATATATATTATAGATGATTTAATAATTTAAATGGAAATGACTGAGGTAAAGTAACTGGAGATTAATTGGATTTTGTTTCTTGCTTATAATAATAATAATAATAATAATAATAATAATAATAATAATAATAATAATAATAATAATAATAATAATAATAATAATAATAATAATAATAATAATAATAATTCCAGAAATGTTGTATTAAAAGTAAGTTTTTTATTTTTAACGAATAAGGTATCTCCCTTTCGGATGGTTAACAATTAGAATACTATTACTACTACTAATAATAATAAGTGGAAGAAATTGTGGTAATAATTTAAACGGTATTTATTTGAGGAGAAAGGGGGCAGGGTGTATGCTATTTTCACTCTACATGAAAGTAAATCTTAAAAACGATAAAAATAGATTTACAGTAGTATTAAATCTCTAATATTTAATTCACCCTTGCTTCCCTATAGCTTTGTTTTAAAATACATCTCTTCACAAGAACTATTACTTATTGCATTTAAAACTATCTATCAGCCTTAACAACACCCAATTTCCGCAAAATTTCACTCAAAAATACTATATTTGACGCATTTGGTAAGATTATTGTAATTAATTCTCTATACCAAACCCAATTCAATACGCAAACTAAATAAAAAGTAAATATAATTTAATAATATAATGTACAATAATAATGTATATTATAATGTATAATAATAATATAATGTAAATATAATAAATATAATTTTTGGGTGGATTTTCATTTGATTAAGAATATCACTTCTAACATCTTTTTGAGTAACCTTTTTATCTTTCCTGTAACATTTGGACAGCATATCTAACGAATATTTCCGACAAAATTTCAGCTTCCCTCGTAATGCAAAAGCGTCTTTCAGAACAAATTTTCAAAAAGTTTAATGTTTCACTCGTTTTCTTAACAAATTTCTCCGTTTAAATTTGCGTTCACATACAGGCACACTAACTGGCCCATTCATCACAACTTTAATTAAATAATAATACTTACTCTGAAGGTCATCCAATATTAAAATATTTCCATAACTCTTTGTTTGAATAATTTCAACTTTCTGAAATGGAGTTTTTTCTACAAAAAGAACTTTTTCTACATCATATTCCAATATTCGATCATCTGAAAAAAATAAATAATAATATTATTAATTAATAAAACTTAAAATCTAGTCCAAAAGATATACAAAATTATACATAACACGATAAACTAAAAAAATAAGTAAAAGAAATTTCAAGTATAAAACTATTTACTATTCTTTCTTTCTTTCTTCACCTTCCTCTTTGCCCCAAGATTGGGGGTAAGGTGCTGTACAAGCATCGGAAAAGAAAAGCAGTAGGAGAACATGACAAACGTCGAAAAGAAAGCCCAGCCTTACCGCCCCCTCTGTACCATTAATTAGTGAGAGCTCGTCACAGACAGAAAATCCACCCTAGAGCATCATGGGACCGCGACGGACCCTCACTATGGTAAATCGTCAATGTAAGGGTTCATCCCCTGGCCCAGGTGGGCCACAACATGCCCCCATACAAACCCCCTTACTCTCCTATCATGCACCTTTATTCGCCTCTGCCAACTCAACATTTCTCTCTTCAGACATAATTCGTTCAACCGACTCAATCCACTTTCCTTCTGTCTCCCCCGCCGGTCGGTGTCCCAACACACTCACCACTATACATCCGCTTCACCAACCTACTTGCATTCATCCTTTCCACATGACCAACCTCTCAACATACTTTCATTTATTCTCTCATTTACCGCCTTTCTTCACACAACACCACTCTCTAATACGTTCATTCCTCTCTTAAATCAATTTCTTCTCACACCTAGCACACCCCTAGATTGTCCTTGAACACATTGAACTTTAGATCTATAGCTTTTATTCCAGACCATAGGTCTCACTACCATACAATTAACACAGGTAAGCAACATACCCTCATGTAAGACGCCTAGCACACTCAAGTACTTATCCTTTGGCAATTCACCAAGTCGATTTAATTGCACCAGGCCACCTCCTGCCATTCACAACTTTCCTAACTACATCTCTGCATCGTCCGTTCCCTTCTCTCCAACATATACCTAAATATTTAAACTCAGAACACTTGTTCTAGCTGCTCACCCATCTACACATAACTTCACACTGAGGAGTGGCCTCACTCACAACCATAACCTTACTCTTATACACGTTTACTTTCAAGCCCCTCCTTTTACACACTCTGCCTAACCTCCTGCTATCAATCCTCTCAAACTCTCTTTCAGATTGCCACACAGAACCAAATCATCCGCATATAATAAGGTAGGGCACCCTCCCACTCAACTCCATTCTCCACCATTCTAAACACCATTCCTGCCATCCCCCACCTCAAATTCTTTCCATAACCCATTCCATATACAAATTGAATAACAAGGAGACTAACCCAACCCTGTCTTACTCCGCTATAAATCCTAAACCAATCACCATTGACACCATTTATTCTTACACCGCTTCACTATCGTCCATACATACTTTGATTCCATTCAGAAGCCTAACACCAACCCTGTATATCATTAACACCTGCCATCATACATTACTAACACCTGACGTCTATCATACGCCTGTTGCAAATCATAAAACCTAAAAATACAATTTATTTCTTCTTCTCCCTCATTTTCTCAACATTTGTTTCAATGTAAAGATTTGATCACAATTCCACTCTACCACTCTAAACGCACGCTTGTCTTTCAACCAATCCGTCCCTCAGTCATGCATCGACGCATCGCTCTTTCAGACCAACATACCCAAGCCATATAACCTTCCCTAACAACACTACAATAACTTATTACCAGCTATGAATTTCTACAGGTTCGACCCTTTGTCTCACCGTTACACGCCCTTATACAAGGTATTCTGGATTACCGATGCTCCCATCCTCCATCCCTTGGAACTATACCCAATATAAACGCTTATTACAGCACACTATCCAAATCCAAATCAATCACCATGTCGCCCTCCGCTGCTTGATACATTGTGGTTCACTAGTGAAGATTTCATCGTATCGTGCAGATTTTACCCTTCTTTCATTATCTTTCCTCACTCCGTACCACAGATCTACCCCTATCCTCGCTTACTGAATAGACGCTCATCCCAAAATACTCTATTGCCTGTCTTGCAGCCATCCAAAACCGCCACATTCGACTAACACCGTCATCATGTACTGTTTAATAGGTTTGTGGCGCAGGATCTCGAAGTGTTCACTTGTTTCCACACTCCCCTCACATCCATTCAATCAGTTACAAAAGCACAGAATCATCTTCCTATTCAATTATTTTTATCATTCTTGCAGATTCCCCTTCTCTCATTCTTAACCCTTTCGCGCTTCTTTCAGAAGAGCTTCGCCCCTCTTTACCTCTCTTCCACAATGAACAGAGGCTTTCATGACTTTTTCATAGCACCCCTTGCATCGCATTCTTGTTTTTCTCCTACGTATACACCTTTATTTAGTATTTTCTTTTTTTCCTCCTTTATGCATATTCCAGCAGCATGCTTGTTCTTTTGAATCTTCTCTTTGTCTTTTTAAGTAATTCAGACAGCCACGCTTCTTTTTTACCTTTAACCGGTTTCATCACCTCTTCCAATCTCCACGTACATTCGCTGTTTAACATTCTTACTTCCTACTTTAGCAACATCACACATCTTCCTTTGCAGCTCCTACAATTGCTTCCCTATGGTCATTGCCACCAGATTTGACTCATATCACTTGGTTCACATTCAAAGCCGTTTTACTAGCGAGCGCTCTTAGCATACTTATCCTTATTATCTTGCACACGTTGAACTTTCTTCACTCTTAATTTTAACCTTACTTCCTTTCCGTAATCACCTTCCTCTCATCCAAGTCCCCCACTGAACTTTATATTTAC
>JABUQX010054131.1:0-17500 GCA_015478945.1 Trachelipus rathkii | reverse complement strand
TATATACAGTATATATAAATAACGGCTACTCGCTTAACGGCGTTTCGGCAAATAACGGCGCTGTTACCACTGATTTCAAAACTTTTCTGTATAATAAATTTAGTTAAGGTTAAAAAATGGCCTCTACATCTAGTGAAAAGAAAAGTCTCAAACGTCTTACATTAAATGAGAAACTAGAAATAAAGTTAAATGAGCTTTTAAAAAGATCGTCAAAAGTTTTATGCTATCATAGACAATGCATTGACATGTGATAAGCACTTTACTGAGAAGAAGAGGCATCTCTTGAGACAGTAAACTACTTTGTGTGTCATTCTTCAATAGAGCACCATCGCAACCTTCCACTGAACGTCTGGCCTGCCATCAATTTCAGATTCTAACACCAACAACATTACCTATCACCATCGTGCAAAGCGATGGGGCTGTTTTGTAAGATTTAAAGATGATTGAAAGGTTGCTATTGTAAAGGTTGGACGAATAAGTGACATCTCAAATAAAATTTGTATTTTAAAGTCTTACTATTTCCTCATATTCTTTTTCAGTTGCAAGGGTTCCCCATGTATGTACGTATTAAACTATATATTTTATGGTAAAATTGGTGTAAACTTTTCGCGTTTTTATCATTGTTAGTGTTATTGCACACAAAGAAAGTTGAAAATGGTAAATCTGCAGGTATAGACGAAATTACCGGTGAAATGATCAAGAATGGAGGAGAGATAGTGATTGATTGGATTTGGAAGTTGTGTAACAAAGCGTTTATGGAGGGTATGTTTGAGCGATTGAGGAAAGGCAGTATTAGTACCATCTTAGTTAAGGGTAAGGGAGATAAGGGTTAACTGTAAGAATTATCTGGAATAGTTTATTGAGTGTAAGTAGGAAGACTATATATGGTTATTTTTTGTCAAAGAGTGGTCGAGTAACTGAAGGAGCTGATTGTGAGAACAAGGTTGCGTTTATAATCAGTGGTGGACGATATGGTGGATCAATCTTTACATGAAACAAATGATTGAAAAAATGAGGGAGAAGAAGAATAAATTGTATTTAGGTTTTTTTGGATATGCAACAGGCGTATGATATGATTAATAGGGAATCTCTATGGAAGGTATTATTGATAATCGGTGTTGGAGGTAGGCTTCTGAATGGAATCAAAAGTATGTATGACGATAGTGAAGCGTGTGCTAAGAATAAATGAAGTTGAAGGTGATTGTTTTAATATTAATGGCGGAGCTGAGGCAGGGAATGTGTTATGTCTCTTTGATTATTCAATTGTATATGGATGTGGGTTATGAAAGAATTAGAGTGGGGGTGGGCAGGGAGATGGTGTTAGAATGATGGAGAATGGAAGAGAATGGAGGGTGCCCACTATTATATGCGGATGATTTAGTTTTGTGTGGTGAATCTGAAGAGAGTTTTGAGTAGGAATTGGTAAAGATATTTTTTGGGCAGGGTGTGTAAAGGAGAATGTTTGAAGGTAAAGTTATATAAGAATAAGGTTATGGGTTGTGAGTAAGGAACAGTTCTCGGTGTGAAGTTATGTTAGTTGGCGAGTAGCGGATCAAGTGTCTGTGTTTAAATATTTAGTATATATGTTGCATGAAAAGGGAACGGATGATGCAGATGTAGTAGGAGAGTTGTGATTAAAAGGAAAATCACGCTCCTTTTCAAAAGTTGGTGGATGTAAGATACTAAGTCTTGAGTGGCGCTAGGGTCTTACATGAGGGTATGTTTTTTAATAATAATGATAATGATGAAAATTTAAATATACACAAACCAATAAATTCCCTAAGGTACCGTAAATGTAATGTCATAGTAAAAGGGAGTTGGACGGAGTAACGACGGTCTCGTTACTTTTCCTTTAAAGAAAACGGAACAACGATAGCGGAATACTTTTTCAGTAACGAAGTAACGGACCGGAATAACTTTTTTGAGTAACGATGCCCACCTCTGTATATATATAAATTATATATTATATATATATATATATATATATATATATATATATATATATATATATATATATATATATATATATATTATATATATATATCTATATAATATATATATATATATATATATATTATAATATTATATAATATATTATATATATATATATAATATATTATTATATATATATATATATATATATATATTATATATAGTATATATATATATATATAATATTATAATATAATATATATATATAATATATATATATATATATATATATTATATTTATATATATATATATATATATATATTATATATCTATATTGTATATTATATATATATATATATATATATTATATATATTATTATTTATATAAATATTATATAATATATATAATATATATATATATAGTGGAGACATCTGCTAAAAAGCGAAATAAATATTTATTAAATGTTTGTTTTGTTCAAAATGGTATAACGCCATATTTTTGCTTAATGTCTGTTGAAGGCAGATTGAGACTTTAAAAAGAAGTGATGTTAAAGTGACAGGAAGATAGTTAGTGGGTTGTAAGAGGGCCCCTTTTTTTCGGAAGAGGTTGAGCAAAGTTTCCATCAAGATGGAAAATTTGAAGTAGAAGAGATGAAACAATTTACAGCCGGGCAACTCAGAATCACAAATTAATAAGAACCAGGGATGTATTACCGTTGGACTTACGTCTTTTGTGTTAAGCTGAGAAAGAGGAGAGAGAGAGAGAGAGGAGAGAGAGAGAGGAGGAGAGAGAGAGAGAGAGAGAGAGAGAGAGAGAGAGAGAGAGAGAGAGCAGAAAAAAGCATCTTTAGAAGGAATTGTGATGTTAAGATTAAATGAGTTGGAGGAGGGTGGAGAATGCGGAATATCTTCGGAATCGTCAAGTATGGAGTTAGAATCAGAAGAGTGAGCGAAGAATTCAGATTTAGAAGAAGCTAATTAAGGTGGCTGGTAGTTGTGCCGTTGGAAGATACTAGAGGATAGAAAGAGGAAGAAGCAAAGTTATCGTTATTTTTATTGGCAAAATGCCAAAAAGGCGAGAGAAAGAGAATCCAGGAAGATCATTGCATTTTCTACTGAGAAAAGAGATTTAGTGTCACGGAGAATGAATTTCGAACGATTCCGGGATCAAATATAAATAGCATGAGTTTTTGGGGTTTGAAGACTAAGGAAATTGGTGAAAGCAGCGTCCCTCTGGCGAATAGCACGAGAACAAGCAGAGTTAAATCAAGGTTTGTTAGTTTTTATTTGTAGGGAATGAAAATGGATTGTACGCCTCCATGCCAGAGAGAACCAACGCCGTAGGCGGGGGTCTTTCCTACAGAAGACTTGAAGAGATAGAAGAAAATACAGAGATAAGAAGGTGATCGGAGGATTCCAGAGTAGGAAAGAGTAGAACAGAGTAAGGAGAAGGATTGAAAGTTAAAAAAAAGCTTGAATGTTGAGTTCATCTTCAAAATGATCAGGGATACCAGTAGGGAGATGCACCAACTGCTCAAGGCATTCATGATAAGAGAAATGGTAGCAAGTTTAGCCTCCTGAAAACTAGAGGAAAGCTACTGGCGGTGGTGAACATTTAAATCACCTTAAAAAATGAATTCTTAGAAATTAGAAGAAGCGAGAATGTTTATGTTTTGGAGTTTATTTAGGATAATCCGTAGAGTTAGGTGACAAATAGACAGCTGAAGCTAACTTTTGAGTTGGTGTATTAACGGTTACCAAAGCTAACTTTCCTGTTATTTGTGCACACTCCATTAGTAGCATGAAAATTGACATTGGCATAATATCAGCTTAGTTTGATAATTGAGGACATACATTCAAAAGTAAAAGTGCTGAATTGTTGGTTCAAGAAAAAGAGTTCATGTTCAGTGAAGGTATAATCAGTGGAAAGTGGAAAGTAGGTAAGAAAAAGACTAAGAAAGGCTGCAAAAATTATAATATATATATATATATATATATATATATATATTATTATTTATATATCTCTGTTTGTTATTTTATCTCGTGCTTCCTTTTACTTATTGGAATTTTTTTTGTTTCTCCCATAACTATAATCATATCCTAATAGTCAATGATATGTACGATACTCTTTATTTAGAATAACATACTGGGATTTTTATTTTCCTCATTCTGGGTCATTCCCTAAGGATAGCTTATTAAATATATTCTTATCTATGTATTATACTATTCTATATATAGTATAATCTATTCATCTCTATATTTACTATATTCTCACTCATATACCAGTGCAGACACTGCTTGTGAAGGCCGAATAATTTATAAGTGATGCATTTCTGTGTATCTTGTTTCTTGTCAAATCATTCGGGTCTCACGTCTCTCTCTCTCTCCCCATTAACTTTCTGCCTCCTCTCCATATTTAATCTCTATTTCTCAACTCTCTCCGATTATTGTCTTCTCTTTCATCGTCAGGATAAATAAAACTTTCTATTTTGCCACTTTTTTTAGTTTATCTCACATTTGTATTCATTCTTATTGGGAAATAAAAGTTTCATTATCTTTGTGGAATCAAGAAACCTCGTGACCTTTCATACGTGGTTATCTAATATAAGATACACATATAGAGAGATTAACGTCTCATTGCCGTAGTGATGCACAGACGTAGTCTTAATTAATCTACTATATGTCACTATCTAATCTAGATATACTTCTATCTATCATACATAATTCAATTAATACTATCTATGCTAATCTATATTAATTCTATATATCGCATTAATTAAATAATTATATAATATTATAAAATAATAATATATAATACTATATATCATATAATAGTCTATACTACATTATTAATATAGTATAAATAATTACATTTAATATATCTATATATATATACCATAAATTTATAATTAATCACTAATATAATAATAATTAATTCTATCTATACTATCATAAATATCATAACTACTTAATTACTATTCTATATACATTATCTGTGCTAATTTACTTATTCATATTATACATTAATATACATAATTAATACTATCCATAATATACTATCAATATATCATTAAGATAATATAACATATTATTATTATATTCTATATTCCAATTCTTTACTAAAAGTCATTTATTTATATTTTCAAGTTAGTGCAAATAGATATATTTATCCTTCTATCTTAAATAAAAAATATATCTTATATACTTCATATATAGGTGTATATATATATATATATATATTAGTTCATTATTATATTCTGTTACAATCTATTATATATATATAAGCTCTTCGATTTGTATTTTTAACTTTTCCTCCTCTGCCTTTTCTTTCAACATTCGTAACATAATATCATCTAAACCAACACACTACTATATAGATATATATCTACTCATACTACACTATACTACTACTTATCATAATCTATATGTACTTCCTACTATGCTATCTTATCCTATCTTATTTCTATCTATAATATTATATCTTCTTTAGTATCTATCTATCTATCTATCTATTTATTGTAGACTTATATCATTTTTTAACTACATATCTACTAATCTTCTATACTCATATCTATCTTATCCTCATCATCTATTACTATCTATCTATGCTATCTATAATTCCTATCTATTCATATATCTATATCATCTATCTTAATCATCTTATTTTATCTTATATTTATCTAATTCATATGCTAATCTATCACTCCTATCTCAATCTACTATCATTTAATTTATATTCTCAAATGAATTTACTATATCTATCTATCTTTATACTTAATCTTATATTTACTTATCTATCTATACTATATCTATAATCTATCTATAACAACTTATATATATATAATCTCTCTATATATATATATATATTCGTTATCTTAAATCTATCCTATCTATCTTAATTCATATTCTAACTCTAATCTATCTTATCTATCATATATTACTATGCTATACTATATTATTAACTCTATTGTAATCTATCTACATTTAATTATCATATCTATATTCTATCTATTCTTCTATATCTATATATAAATTTACTATATGTTTATATTTTAATGTTCCATAATACATAGATGAAGTGATATATAAAGCTCAATAAGATGAAGGTTTTTACTCACTAATTAAGAAATTATAGCAGAAAACTCTATTTTGAAAAAAAATGTTTCAAGCTGAATTGGTTAGCGTTAAGGAACATTTATTTGATATTAGAAAAGACATTAATATACTAAATGAAGAATTAGATCAATAGCATTCATTAACAGATTTACATGCTTAATAATAAAAATAATTTTCAAGTTGAGAGAGTGATTCCTTAACACCCTTCAACTCACTTTATACAAATGGAACAAGGTGTTTAAAATTCATAATGGAGGTTTAAAAAGTATGAACCATTATATTTTGAAGGTAGAGTGATATCCTTTTCTAAGCTACAACCTTCATACAATTAACTCTAATGACTGGAACAAAGGTGGAATTAAAGGGACTGGCCTTTTCCTCGGGAACCTTGGACACAATTGAGGCCTATTAGGAGATATAATTCACATAGGGGATTAAATTCGCAATCGGCTTCCATTTTTATCCCAACGCATAACCTCTATAGCAGTGGGTTGAATGAGAAAGGAAGCGTAGATTGCGCACTGTTTTCTTCTCATACGCTGTACACTAAGCCTTCTCTATATCAGCTGGTTCTGTCCTTGCATGTATATACTTCACGGAGGTGTCAAAAGATGTCTATAGGAGCATTCTATGACAGATACGCACTTAACATATGCACCGCAAATATTAAACACCTGAAAACAACTTGTCATCGAGGCCTTGACCTGTTAACGGAGTCATCTCTCACATCAAATGTTTTGGGGAGTGCTGATGCGCAAGTCCATTTAAACGTCTCTGCATCGCTCTAATCCGATGCGAACCTGGATTTTAGGCTGTACAAACAATACATCCGCCCAACACTAAACTACACCTCACCAATTCCCATCAAAAACGAGGCGATCCGTATTTCACTGGAGCCTTTCGATCGTCCCCCGGGTGAGCGAAGTCGAATCAAATGTGATGCCACTCTCTCTCTCTTCGAAGAGAATCATCATGTGTACAAGTTTATCTTCTTTTCAAACGCCATACCGTCTGCTTTTGACATCCGATTTTGGCAGGAGATACGCTCAGAATCTGAATTCCTGGCCATTTGCAACACAGTTCATAAAATTGCCTTTTAATTTCTTAACATACCATTTGCACGGTGAATGCTTTCTCTTGCGATGAAGGGTACACACCTTGGATATTCCCGCTTCCACATTTGTTGGAATCTGAACCTCTCTTTCTAAATCTAAGTCATCCTGCTGCCTTATTAAAAGCATCCTTCCTGTCTCATTCCGTAGTTCACGATAACTTTACTCCAGTGCTTAACTGACAGCTCTAAAACAGGGGACAGTGTGGGGCGCTCTGTTGTTTTCCTACAGCACTCTCCCATAACCTCCTCGCATGCTTCATTTTTTACGACAGAATTAATGGCTAAAGGATGCCCTCTTCTCGAATTTCTATTTATCCTTAACCCAGACTACTCTTATGTATTTAATTCGGATTCGCTCAGCGCGTACAAGCGCTTAAAACCTCCTTATTCTAAATGCCAATGGTTTCCGCTGGTAAAACAATTTTCTTCGGCTGCTCCCTCGCAGAACAACTATTTTGAATGTCTGGACCCCCTTCTCAATGTGGGGGTAACCTGGTATGGCAATGAAATCGCTGATAGAGAGGCCAAAATGGCCACCTCCCTCTTTTCGGGGTTGTTCCAGGTAAATCCCAGATGCATTCGACAAGGCCACCTCATATCAACTGATTACTATGCTTGCTCTCCGATAGGGCTTTCGATTTTGTTGGCAAGAGTGCTGGACGAGTGATTAGCGGGGAGCGAAACTCAGAAATATATAAAAGCCGAGCATTAGTGAGTATATATAATATATATCGTATATATATATTATATATATATAGTATATATATATATATATAAATATATAATATGATATATATATATATATATATATATAATATATTCACTCACATCCACTATATGTCACGGGACCTCCTCCCATTGAAAATTTTGCCGTAGCCATACGCCCGCACTCTGTTCGCATATTTTTCATTGTTATCCATGCTGGACGCCTATTCGCCGTCGTCAATTTCCTACTTTATGTCCATAATACCTTTTAAAAGATTATCCCATATCTTAACTGAATCTTCTCACTTTAGGCACGGAGGAGAGAGAGAGCGGGGGGTAGGCTGGGGAGGTGGGGGGATGAGGGGGATGTCCTTGTATCTCCAAGAAGTGAATATTCTATACAATATTTGATTTTGTTATGTATATTAGGCACTATCTCAACGTAATTTACAATTTTTTAGTTTTCTATTTTCCTTTTGACTAATGACTGAATATTCAATATTCGAATTTAACATTTTCTTTTTTTAGACATTCGAAAGATTATAAATGTGGCCAGAATCGTCCACCATTGTGTTTGATATTAACCTAGTGTGGCGATTTTTCTGTGAGCATGGTTGGGTCTGAAATTGACTCACAAATATATATATATATATATATATATATATATATTATATATATATTAGCTATATAGTATATATATATATATATATATATATATATATATATCTATATAATATATATAATATATATATATATATATATGATGCAAAATTTATAATGTAAGCCAAATACTATGACAATGTATCTTATAATCTTGTATATTTTTGGGTTTTAAAATATTTTTCACATTTCAGTAAGATTAAGATGATATAAAAAAAATTAAAATTTAAAGTGACAATGAGTTATCATCTAGTTTATGAAATTAAATATTAAGATTGAATGTGCGCTATTTTAAATTTATCCAATTTACAAAATAATTGAATTACAAATGCTTGCTTAATATAATATATATATATATATATATAATATATATATATATAATTATATATATATATATAGTTATATATATATATATATATTTTATATATATATATATATATATATATATATATATATATATATATATTATAGGTCCTGCTATGTTTTAAAAAAAAAAAAGTTTTAGAATTTTTTTTTTTTTTAATCATGTTGCTAGTATATGATACTACAATTGGAATTTTAGTGGTGACGGACATGATTTCATACCTTTGTATTATTAGAAAAGATTGTATAAATTTGCATTTTATATTAGAGATTTTTCCAAAATGAAAGATTTTTTTGGATAATTAGCATATTCTCGAAAAGTATGACACTTACAGAAAAACCAATTACATATTTGGAATCAAGCGTATGAAAGCTTATTCCAAATTGTAAAAAAAAAATTATTATATATCTATATATATATAATATATATATATATATATATATATAGTATATATATATTATATATATTATTATATAATATTATATATATATATATATAATATATATATATATCTATATATATAACAACTGGCTACAAATTCAACGCAGTGTGATAGTATATTATATTATTATATATTATATTAATATATATATAGTATATATATATAATATATATATATATATATATATATATATATATATATATATATAATATATATATTAATATATCATATATATATATATTACGGGGTCGAGCGATGGGGGACAGAGGGGGGACGTTTTCCATACCCCGTAGGACGGGGCGGAGGAACGCCGCGACACGCAAATAACCAAGAGCGGGGGTTTCGGAGACCCTCCAGGAGGGGGGTAAATAGTCCCTAACCCGTCGTTCACCTGTTTATTTTTTTATATGTAAGGCGAGAGACCGGACTCTGCCATCTTTGCGGTTTACCCTTGGGAATTCTTTAGTTTAAAAAAACACCCAAAACAAATATTACCGGAATCAAAAAAAATAACACACAAAATAATTATAAAAATTATTTTAAAAATTATATAAAATATTTAGAATTTTGATCATGTCGTTACCACTTAAAATTCATTGTTAGTATCATATACTAGCAATATAATTAAAAAAGAAGCAAAAAAAAAAAAAAAAAAAAAACAAACCAAAAAATGACGGCGTGAAAACATAACAGGTCCATATATTTTTTTGAATCATGTCCGTCATTCCACTTTAAATTCATTGTTAGTATCATATACTAGCAACATATTTTGAAAAAAAAATCAAAAACTGACGGAGTCGTAAAAACATAACAAGGTCACTATATATATATATATATAAATTATATAATATATATATATATATATATATTATATATATATATATATATATTTATATATAATACTATATAGTAGTATATATATATATTATAATATATATATCTATATATATTTATATATATATATATATATATATATATATAATATATTATATTTTAAATATATCCAGTTTAAAATAAATTAAATTACAAATGTTTGCTTATATATATATATATATAATATATATATATATATATATATATATATATTTTTATATGTTTAATATATATTATATATATTATATATAGTATATATATATATTATATATATATATATTATATATATATTATTATATATATATATATTATATATGATATATATATATATATTATATATATATATTATATATTATTATATATATATTATATATATATATATATATATATATTAATTATTATATATCTATATATATATAGTATATAGATAATATCAGTATATTTTAATAGAAATTTTTAATAGATATTATTAAATATTTAGTACAAGAATTTTGTAATAAAATTGGAATATTTTAAAAATCTTTCTGAGCATTTTAAAATTAAGAAAATTTAATGTTTATTAAATTCAATACCAAGAATTTTATAGTCTTAGGATTTAGAGTTTATTAATTTTATTTTAAGTAGTTTATAATCCAAGGATTTAGAGTTTATGAAAATTAATTATGTGTGATATTATTATCAAAGAATATTAAGAAGGATTGTTAAAAAGCAGTAATATTGTTTTAAAACTTATTAAAAATATTTCAATTTAACATTATTCTTTTATAAGTAAGAAAAAAATTAGATATTATTATAGCATAATAAGTTGCATTTTTTATCTACAGAAAAACATTTCTTACCTTCCTTTAAGGTTCTATGTTTACGACTAAGCAATGAAAGTGTGATAAAAAAGCCAACCATCAATACTTACAGTTTGTTGAAATTTAAAATCTTATTTTCTTTTAATGATTCCCGATGAGTATTTTATTGTGTAAATTGAAATATAAGAGAGAGAGAGAGAGAGAGAGAGAGAGAGAGAGAGAGAGAGAGAGAGAGAGAGAGAGAGAGAGAGAGAGAGAGAGAGAGAGAGAGAATTAGAAGTGCGTGATTGTTATGCTGGAAAGGCAGTATGTCATTGTTTTTAATGCCCTAAATTATACTATATCTAAATTATTATTGATTAGGAGATTGCAAGAGTTCATGCTGGGCAGCTGCATAATCAAGGAATGGACGAATGTGTTGTTTGTAGATGACTGTAAAAGTTTCTTCAGGTTGGCCAAATTTGATGCCTTTAAGTTTTTGCTGCTTGCTTAGGAAGTGATGTTTATGCTGGGGTAAATGTCATGTGTTGTGTCATATGTAATCAATAATTTTGTTGGTGTTTTATTGAGTGAAAGTCTGCTGATGAAACGTGTCACCATATAATGGGTACTATCTTTTTGCCTATCAGGAGTGAAAGGGATTATTAATTGACAACCTTTGGGGTAGGAGAACATTCTATATTTTGTGAGCCAGCGATTTAGTTGAGATGCTCAAGATTGGATATTGCTGGTAATGGAACGTGTAGTTAGATCGTTTGCATAGATATTGAATTTAACTGAGGTTACAGTGGGAGAGGGCATGTGGTGCATAAATAGATTAAAAAACTATGGAAATAGAATTACGCCCTGTTCTATAGGATAAAAGATTTTTAATGGCTTTTTTGTTATTGGCTGCTCTTTGGGTGTTCAGAAATTTGTTTTCGAAATGATTGTCTGTGTACTATGTCAAATGCTTTGCTGATACCAATCGTAACCAGGACTGTACAGAATACAAGGAGACCTTGGTTAAATTCTATTAATATGTGATAGGATATGTTTGTACGTAGGATAATTATTGAATGGTTAGGTCTGAAACCGTGCTGTGTTATTGAGATTGGTAAGCCTGAGTTGATTTTTAATAATATAAGATTTTCAAAATCTTTTGAGATTGTTGATAGGAAAAACAAAAGTATTTTTGGGATTTATTGCGTTTAAGGATTGGGATGATATGTGCATATTCCATAAAAGATGGAGGAGTGTAGTATAGAGCCGAACATGATTGTATGAGTTTTTGAGTGCCATTATAGCTCTGGGGACTAGCTGTTTAAGGTGCATAAATATTGGAGATGTGATTGGGGATTTGGAATTTTTAAAAAATTTTAAAGATGCTTTTAATTATTTCATGGATGAATGGAGTTTGTTGATATTTTTTGTTTTTTTATGATGGTTTTCCTGTTCATTGGACTTGTTGGTTTGTGGCTTATTTTTGTGTAATATGACATGATTATGTTATACTGGTCTTTGGGAATAAGATTTTATTGCATTGAGTGCGGATGGCTTCGTGTGTTGTGTGGGGAGGGGAATGGATATGTGAAGTGTTTTTTTATATGGCGAGAATTAACTGTTTATTGTTTGTTCGGTGGTCCAGGATTTCTTTTGTTTTATGCCAGTTTTATTTTTCTTCTTTTTCTTCTTTTTATGCCAGTCGAAATAATTGAATGGGATTTTTGTGCTTAGATTGTGAATTTAAACAATTTATTCTAAAGTTGACTCTGTTGTATCTAATTCTATCACGATGTGATATAAGTGTGGCTATCTCAGGGAGTAGTTTGGATAGAAGTTTTTACTATACCCTCAGGGCTTAAGGGATATGTTTATTATAGGATGCAATGAAGATTGAGTTAAATGCTTTTATGGTTTGCTCTAGTAATAAGCAATTTGCTTTGAGAAAAGAGAAGTGGGTTTGTTTTATTTACAATGTGAAAAGTAAGCTATTTTGCTTGATCATTTGCTTTATTGTTTCTTTATTGAAAATGTATTGGTTATTTTGTTTGTATGGTTATCAATATTGAATGATGGTCAGAGGACAAATCATGGAGGGTCTATCATGTCATGATTAAGTGTAATGTTGGTGAACTGAAAGTAATCTCAGTGGAGGTGGTGCCTTGATTGTGTTGGGAAAGTCTTCAAGTGAGATTGGTTAAAATGTTGAGTGTGTGTAAGATGTTTATGTTGTTTATGTATTGACATCTCTTTCTAGATAGGGATTTATGCTAAGGCGAGTGGTGTTATGGGCATTAATGTCTCCTCATAATACTTGGGTGGGAATGTGGGTTAATGGCTCGAAGTTTGGGTTGTATAGAGTAAATTTACTACTTAGTTTTGGGTTTTGGAGGTTGCGTTAAAAATTTTGATGTCATGATGTATGATTGTAATGAGTCTGAATTTGTTTTGGATGGTGTCTATTAGTGCGGTTATTTAAGGGGTTCTTGGATGTGGGCTTGAGGACTTAAAAATGTTGTTTGTATGATTATAATAGGTATATTTTGTTACTTTTGCAGTTTTAGGAACTATTCGTTTTTGCTTATACTAATGATATATGCTTGTAGAATTTTGTAAATTTTTTATTTGATTGTTAATCACAAATAGTATTGAATACGATGTATTGTTTACCATTCGTTGGTCAGTTGCGATTTTAGTTTGTGTGAGAGAGAGAGAGAGAGAGAGAGAGAGAGAGAGAGAGAGAGAGAGAGAGAGAGAGAGAGAGAGAGAGAGAGAGAGCAATGTAATTTGACTCACATTATAAGTAAATGAGAAAAGGATGCTTTTAAGATAAAAGCATCCGTTTCCCGCTGAATTACTCTCTTTTTTCAGACAATCAATTATTAAAAATTAGCTTCTTCCTATTCCACAAGCGCATTTTTTTACCACTTAATATACGAAATTAATTAAAGCATTAAAATTCTTTAAAAATAAATATTTTACATAAAAATTTCAAATTTAATTTAAAGTAATATAACACACATCGTATGTTAAATCAACTCTCGAAAGGAAGCTTTTAAAAGCTTTTACCGTCTCAGCGTCCGTTGTCCGTAAGGCAGTGATGTCACTTAGTGTAGAGAATTATATCTTTTTCACATTGAAAGAAATCGAAGTAAAGTAATAAATCAAGCAAATATATGCTTTTAATAATTATATGTTATAATATTAAATAAATTTCGAATAAATATTCAAATTTAATTAATATTTCTATGAATCAAAAATAATTAGGTTAACAATAGTTTTTAAATAAAGTCATATCTGGAAACTTTCTTATGAGGGAAGTACCAATTTCTGGCTACAATTTTTGAAATTTAAGAGCTACGTATTATTTCCAGCTTAGCATTAATATCTATTGAGAAAAACCTTCTTAAAGAAATAAAAAATAGTGCATTCTACCAACAAGTAATAGATTTATTTAATCAAGAAAATAGAATAGAATTAACATATAAATAACATAAGTAACTAATATTATTATATTAATATTATTATATTGATATTTTACAAGGGCGACAGGCCTAGCAGCCTGGTCCTTTACTTTTTTTACTTAAATAACTCCTGGACCAGCATCGGAAACCTTTGCTCCTAGAAACACGATCTTCAGGAGAGCTCTGGGAGAGCGATTTTAGAGGCCAAGTGGAAGAAGATGCTAGTTCCATTGAAAGGGTGAAAACCCTACCTGAGTATATAACTCAAGGACTAGCATCGAAATCCATTGGGCTGAGAAAGAGTTTTCTAGAGTGCTCCAGGATCAAGAGTTTCGAGGCCAAAGGAAAGAAAATGCTGGCCCAACAGACAGGGCGAAAGTCCTACCTGGGAGATGGTGTAGAATGTACAATGTGTTGCAGAACTGATATTATATATATATATATATATATATATATATATATATATATATATATATATATATATATATATATATATATATATATATATTTTATATATATATATATATATATATATATATATATATGGATCTTGTCAATTATGCGTGAATGAGTTTTATCCATAACGATTGCATGGATCTGAAAACATTTTTATTTGATAAAATTCAAAAGAAAACTATTTTAATAAAAGGGCTTCACACCTATAAAAATATTAAAAAACAAGTCTTTATTATTTATTTAAACTATGTAACCTATACGTAACTCCAATCCCAACTCAAACTTATATATATATATATATATTTATGTAGCATATATATATATAAGGTTAAAAGGCGGTATATATATATATATATATATATATATATATATATATATATATATATATATATATATATATATATATATATATATATATATATACTGTATATATATATATATATATATATATATATATATATATAAATATATATATATATATATATATATATATATATATATATATATATATTTAAAAAAATATATATATATATATATATATATATATATATATATATATATATATATATATATAAATATATATATATATATATATATATATATATATATATTATATATATATAAACGTAAATTTCAAAAAATTTGACTTCGGCTACCCTTATTTATAATTATAAGCTCCATATATATATATATATATATATATATATATAAAGAAAGATATAAAGAAAGATATATATAAATATATATATATATATGTATATATATATATATATATATATTTATATATATATATATATATATATATATACCTATAGATATATATCTTATATATTATATATATTACATATGTTATTATATTATATATATACATATTGGCTATATTACATATATAATAGAATCATTCCATGACCTTAGCTCACAGCACGCCACCGATACATATATATATAGTTGAAAGATATATATATATATATATACATATACATATATATATATATAGAAAGAAGAGATATGCTATTACATATATATATATATATATATTATTATTATACATATATGTTACATATATAAGAATATATATATATATATATATATGATATATACATATATATTACAGAATTACATATTTCATATTATATATATATGAGTATATATATATATATATATATATATATATATATATATATATATATATATATATATATATATATATATATATATATATATATATATATATATATCCAAATGACTTTTCGTGGTCAGACATGGAAGTTACCAATAATAAATTTGAAAAGACTCCCAAGAAAAAAATAAAAAATAAATATATAAATAAAATGAAATAATAAAAAAATACTTTGAAAGGAAGAAAAAGAAACTATCACAATAAATAACCCTCGAATAGCTCTTTTTTTCCTCAATAAAAACTTTAAAAAAATAAATAAATATAAAAATAAAAAATAAAAAAAAAAATAAAAATCTTGAATTTCAATTTTAAGTTCATATTTTTAAAAAATAAAGAATTGGATAAAAATTTATATCTTGATTATTATTATTATTATTATTTTAACATATGATTTTGCTGCTTTTTTCGAGCCTCCTGAAAATATTTCTTGCTACTGAAGAAATTTTCTTTAAAATTTTTCTAGAATAAAATAAAAATACTGATTTTATTACTGTTCTAAACTTTCGTCAATATACTTCGGACATTTTTTAGGTTTAAGCAAACTTAGATAATATAAATATCTTATAAAATATAAACTAATAACAAAAATAAATAAATAAAACTAATAAATTTAAATATGTTACAAAAGTTAATGTACATACATTGCCTTTTCTTGTTATTTAAAGATGTTTAAAAAATTTGACATTTCTATATTTTATATTTATCACTGGTTTGTGTTTCCCTAAGAGCAATGATTCTCCGAGACGCAATTCATAAAAATCATTTTTCTTGTTATGATGGAGAAGCTTTCTTTTATGTCGTCATCGGAAGTTTTGTTCCGTTCTTTAAAATGCTGGAATACTTTCCTCGGCTTATACTTATGTTGCGATATTCTTATGTTGAGGGGTAATATCACGGTTTTATATATTTATACTATGGTAATATCTAAGTTTGCTTAAATCTAAAAAAATAAAATTATTTCTTGAAAATATTTGAAGCATATGGACGAAAGTTTGGAACCTGTAATAAAAATCAGTAGTTTTATTCTATTCTAGAATAATTTCAAAGAAAAGTTCTTCAGTTTAAGGAGGCTCGATAAAGCAACAAAATTATTATTATTATTATTATTATTATTATTATTATTATTATTATTATTATTATTAAAATAGACTAGCTTAAGATAACAAATATATTATTATTATTATTATTATTATTATTATTATTTATTATTATTATTATTATTATTATTATTATTATTATTATTATTATTATTATTATTATTATTATTTTTGCTTGGGTTTGTTGTTATTGTTGTTGAAGCAGATGTTCACTATGATTCTGCTTTTGACACCCATTTTAATATTTGTTAAATTAATTCAATTTTGAGGTCTGATAATTAATAGAAAAATTAATAAAAATAAGAAATTAAATT
>JABUQX010054130.1:40000-59720 GCA_015478945.1 Trachelipus rathkii | reverse complement strand
ACTCGGGACTGGAGGCGCTCAAGAGCGCACTGGTACTACAGGTAATGTTTTTGTTGATTGTTGTTGTTGTTCCCTTTTTCTTTTTCCTTTTCCTGTCGATCATTTCGAGATAGTCCCCCGCGCCCATGGTGAGCAGGAATTCAACCTAAAACGGATAAGGCAAAAACCTTTATAAACACTCTGAAATGGCTAAGGATTGCGGAAACAAAGTTGATATACTATTATTTATACTTTATATATAAAATTTCTTCATTATTATTAATATATAAAGTAAATATAAAGTTAATAATTAAATATGACTAAGTTGGTATATATGATCATTATATTTTAATATATATATATATATATATATAATAAATAAAAAAATAAAAAACATTTAATATATATAAAGTATAAGTATAGCACCATGTCCAAATATAATATAAACATATAAAATTCATAATATAAAATAGAATATAAATTTTATCAGGTTGCTCATATATTTAGACTATATTATATAATTAGTCATCCTTTCCCCCCTAAAAAAAATGAAATCCCTGGCCTACCGCCCATCGCCGTGCTCTCTCTATGCGGCTCGGTAAAGCTCCTGGATCGCTTCTTCACTTCACACAGTCAACATGTCATTAGCTGAGTAGCATATTATAGATAAAGAATGACAGTAAATCTATGTATAATAGTATAATAATGTCCGATAATTACTATGATAAGTATTAGCCACCAAAAATAAAAATTATTAGTATTAATATAATGCTACATAAAAACACAAACTTCAACTGTTTCAGGACTTCATTAAACAGTTGAGAGTCATAAAGTAATAAAAACTTATTTTTTATATATTTTAATCTGAAATATATAATAAGTATAGGAAAAATTGTTATTATAATTTCTTTCTAAAACAATGGTTATACTGAAATTAATATGGTAATTATTTTATCTAACTTTTTTGCTAATAATAAATATCTCATAATAATTCTGCTTCGTTCTTCACTTTTAAATTACATCGACAATATGAAAATCACCTTTACATCATCTCACTCTATGAGAATATCACATTTAAATTAAACAAACACATTCCTCAGGATATTATTCTCTATTTGCTTTCTATATCTTTTTCATATAAAGTAACTATCTATCTGGTTTCTCATCTTTATTGCGTAGTTTTTTAGTGTGAAGAACCACGAATGAATCAACCAGAAATCTAATACATAATATACAATAATTACATATTTTAAAATTCTAGATTAATATAATTATTATCTCACCTTTCACCTCAATAATATATATTAAACTATTCAATATTATCTATTATAGTAACTTAATATAATAATTATATTCACTTATAAACACTTCATCTATACCACCTTATACTACCTTAACAGTATATACTTATACCTACCTATTGTGAATAAAAGTGGATGAAAGTTGTTAAGTATATTATTTATATATAATATATATAGTATTCTAATCTTTCATAATACTTATTAATCTATTCATACTTACTCGTATAGCAGAGTTAAATGGAACAATAGTAAGTATATAATATAAGTATAAGTATTTGGTTTATGTAAGTATATTATATATATAGTAATATCCTATTCTTTCATCTCCTTTATCGTAAAAGTACCTATTAAAATTATTTATCCACGTTGAGTAAAAATATATATAATATATAACTTATCGTATCAATATATATTAAAATAATATATATATATAAATATCTTTAAAGTGGTACTATACCCCATTCAAAGGTTACGCCTGATATCTTCGAGAAAACATAACGATTATCCTATACATAAGAAAACTAATTAATCTATTTTGGATTCCAAACGTATTAAAGGGCCCCTTATTAAAGCCGGAATGCCCTATTAAAAATAAAAAAAATGTAATTGTCAAATGTTTTCACAATTATACTATGAACCAACAACATATTAATGAACAGGAGAATCGCTCCCAAAAGTATAGATCAGATCATTACCCGAACTCGAAACTCGTAAAAACGTAAAATACCGAAACCTATACCCTAAACCTAATGTAACCTTACCTATACACCAAAATCAAGTAAAAATTCAAAGGAAATTTATATGAAAAGGAAATTGGATAAGAATAGTTTAAAGTGTTTATCAATAATGTAAAATTAAATGGGTAATGGAAGTTGAAATTATTCTTATGTGTACCTTGAAACAAACAATATATTGGATTAAACCTAAATGAGTTTTTTTTATTGGTATCGCCCGGCATGGTACTATGGAGAGCTTAAAGCAGGAATACTGATCTAAATTATTACTTAAGGGAAAAAAATTTTCACATTACTTTATTGTACATTGGAACTTAACTGGTTGATAGTGTGGGCTTTACCTATTAGTGTTTATTACATTTATTTACTTCATTTATTTATTTATTAATTAATTTATTTAATTTATTTATTTATTTTATTTATTTATTTATTTTAGGAGGAATGCCAAATCGAAGCAGTAAGTGTTGGAGCAGTTTTCTCTGATTACCAAAGGATAAGGGTTGAGAATGTGTAAGCATTTTTGATTTATAATGAGTATCCCTAACTATATCTCCACATTATACATGCTTTTAGAGAGGTGACTTTACAGATAAGATTTTACGTTTTACTATTATTGTGTAACACAACCCTTCCACAGATCTACTTCAACTCCATGCGACACATCTACCCTCCTCTTATACCAACGTATGCTCTACTGTTCACATAAAAGCTTTAGTTTAATTTACTTTACTAGTATTCCATTTACTCCATAACCCTCCAATATTATCCGCAACTTCCCTCTTTTCCAAATCAGGAAAACATACTAAAGCGTCTTTCTTCTTTTCTCTATATTTCTCTAATACCCCTCTTTATCCCAAATTCAATGATATATAGAATAACATATACTAAAGCGTCTTTTATACATTATTCATAATTTTCTTCCCTCTATTATATATTCCCCTCTTCAAACCTTAAAGTCCTACATGAATATAAAAGTAATAGAAAGTCTAAATTACGACCTTGTAGTACCCTACATTTTTTAAGGTTAATGTGTAGTAGATCTTCATTTAAGTCATCCTCTTACGAAGCATAGTTTGATTTATTTAATATTCACAGCGACTAAGTCTACTTTAGAGGGTTTATTGTAACTATAGAATCAATCTATGCCATTGCACACACACACACACA
Organism: Trachelipus rathkii; assembly: GCA_015478945.1. Classification (NCBI taxonomy): domain Eukaryota; kingdom Metazoa; phylum Arthropoda; class Malacostraca; order Isopoda; family Trachelipodidae; genus Trachelipus; species Trachelipus rathkii. The sequence continues at coordinate 56,539 of JABUQX010054130.1, read as the reverse complement.
CAACACACACACCATTTACTACTATTATATAGTGACTAATAATCTATATACCTTATGAAAAATCACACCTATCATATATATATATATAACACACTTAACACATTACTACATAACATAAAAATTATAGTATGACATTATATATATATTATATATATAATATTATAGGCCCACTTATCCTTTAAAACGGAAGTTACATAAAGAGAAACCAAACTGATATCAAAAATCCCAGAACTCTGCTCGTGCTGCCCTGCAGTGTCACGTGTTTGCTAAAACTCCAATAGAAGGATCGCGAGAGTTTCCACTAGTTACTTTTTTTTATCATGTTACAATTTTTTATCGTTCAACTCTTTCTCTTCTTTTACTTCTTCTTTTACTTCTCGAGCGACGGAGGACAGGGGGGGGACGAAGTCCCCCCCTCACACGTGTCCCCCGCCGAGCCGAGAGACCTGACCTCTCCTTCATTTCGAGATTCTAACCTTGGCTATCTCCCTTCCAGTTAACACACAAAACCAAAAACACCTTATTGTGCACCTTGAGAAAGACAACCATTGAGCCTTGAGAAAACATCGAAAAAAATTGATTACATTGTTCGTCCACAATATCGAACTAATAACAATCGGTCTATAAACTCACCTTTCTCACAAAAGACAAGTTCCATGGAACTTGTCTTTAAACACGGTAAGTTTACCAAAATATTCGAACGAAAGACGTATCACTTATGAATTTTTTCGATTAATTTACTAAAGCAATATAGCGTCAGAATTACCAATAATACATTTTTTTTAAAACTAAAAAGGAAATACGGAGAAAGATTAAATACAAAGATATATGAATAGAAGTCCTAGGAGCCTCTGGCCTCTAAGTCAGGGGCACGACGGGTAGAGGACTTATAATATCGAATCCCGTACCCTCTCGTCCGCACCGTTTGAGCTCATAGATTATAATAAAATAAAGAAAAAACAAATTATAATATTTAAAATTATAGCAATTATTGGCAACTCTTGCGCTCGTTTCATATTGGATGTATTAATGAGCTCTAACGTTATGACATCTGAGCTCAAAGTAGTAGTTATGGCTGAGAATTCTAGACGAATATAATAGTCTTTTTTTTATAAATTTACCTTTTAAAAAGAGTAGTGCATATATTATATATATATATATATAAGTATATATATATATATAATATATATAATTATAATATATATATATATATTAAAATATATATAATATATATATATATATATATTATATTATATATATATAATATATATATATATATAAATATATATAATTATAAATAATATATAATATATATATATATATATATATATATATATAATATATATATTATAATATATATATATAATATGTAATATATTAATATATATAATATATATATATATAATATATAATATATTATATATATATATATATATTATATTTATTATATATAATATATAAATATAATATATAATATATATATTTTTTAAAATTTTAAAACCAATATGAGCAACTCAATGTAATAACAAGGAATTTAAATACTTTTATAGGATAATATATTTTAATAACTCTAAAATATCTGGAAATATTTTATTTCAACCAAATAAATCCAAAGGTGTTTTTTTAAGTATTTCTACATTTATGATGACGTTTACATAACTATATCACTGACATGATTACTCTTTTCTACTTAATATGTACTCAATTATTCTTTATACTATTTGAATCATATTAGTGGATAAAAAAGGGGGAGCTGATGGTTTTCACGTTTTTTTACTATATAATTTGTGAGGTTACATATAAATTTACGAATAATTTAAAATGAGCGGATATTATCAATATATGAGAGTAACTGTATATGTTTAAATAATATAATTATTAATGTCCAACAATATATGCTGTTAACTGTACATGTCATTAATATTGCAAGACTAACACGGCCATCGATAACATTAATTTGAATAGTAATTATTAACAATATTGCGATGATTAATTATTATTATTGTGCAAATAAAAATATTTAATTTCTTCTTCATTATTACTGCGCCGATAAAAAATAATCGAAACTATAATCGATTTTAAATTTGATATAATTCCCTCTCAGATAGCATAGTATATTTGCATTCTGAATCACCTGCGTTCTTACAAAATAATTCACAAAGGAATTTAAAAAAAATCCTTATTATTAATATTATTTATAGTAATAATAATCATACATGATATTTTATATTTATAAATTAAATTTTAAATTAGTAAATCTAGGTAGAAAAATTTTGGTATATTATACGTCTCTTCAGAGGATTGTGTGTTCAACAAATATTGAACAATCTTGTTGAACTGCACACTTTATAATTTGATTTTAATTTCAAATATAGATCAATAAAAAAAAATAAAAAATATGTTATTAGTTTTATATTAAATTTCTTCTTTACTAATATAACAATAATCTGGCAGTCTCAATTAATGCTTTCAGTAGCTCACCTGAAGATTTTATCTTCTTGATCAACCTTTCCAACCCTTCTCTTGTTCTTCTCATTTCTTCCTTTCAAGCTATTTTCAATGCGTCTTTCACAAGCTCAGACGATAAATAATAAATAAAAATAATAATATAATAATATTATGATATAATAAGAAGAGTGAGTGAAATACTATTAATAATAATATAAATAACAACTGCTAACATATCTAGCACAATAAAATATATTGATCAATCCGACTAATAAATAATTAATAATAATAATAAATAATATATCAAACAGAGCAAATAATAAATAAATAAATAATAATAATAATAATAATAATAATAATAATATAAATAATATAATACAAAACACCATCAATATAATCAATAATAATAATAATAATTGAAAACACAGAAAATAAGATATTAATAATATACTAATACATATAATAATATAATAATCACACTCATAATAATATATAAATAACTCAAAGTGAGATAATAGTACATACTAAACTAAATTTTCCAATTCTAATAAACTTTGTTCAGATAAGAAAATTTACATTGCTTACATAGTAACAATATTTTACAACTACATTATAGCAATTAATTGTAATGAGAAACCAAAGTAATCTTCCCTCAGTACTCCTGAAGGATCCTACCTCTAATCTCGCACAAACACCAGTGTGTGTCGCTTTGAGACCGAATATAATTAATCAACAATAGATTAAAAATGATAAATAATAAAACAATCAATAAATAATCAATCAATATATCCACACTAGCTCAAATAAATTCCTCAATAATTTTTGAAAAATAAATATAGTAAAGTAATAAATATATATAATAATAATGCAAGTAATAATAATAATAATAATAATAATAATAATATAATAAGTCAATAATAAATAATAATATAACAAATAATAATAATAGTAATTTAATTATAATTACAAGTGTAAATACAATGCCATTGCCTGGGAAGAATAATTAATAACACAATATAATAAATTTAGAATAATTTTTAAATTATTTAAAACATACTTATAAAATACATAAATAATAATATTAATATAATAATATTAAAATAATAATATTTAATAAATAATAATAATAAATCAATTAGTATCATATAATATAATAATGTGAAAGTTAATGGATAGATATAAATATTGTAATAAATAATAATAATAATAATAATATTATTTATGAAATTTTAATATATAGAATTAATATGATTTTTTTTATGTATTCTAGTAAAAATGATAATAATATATGCCAAAGTGTAAAACTTATTTATAACATTGGATTGAAGGATAATAAACAGTATAGTATATTCATCATCTGATAAAATAGAAATATTTCACAATGCTTTAATCCTCTCCTTTTGATGACAGAAGAGAAAATTATTAATTATAATATAAATTATAAATAAATATTAATAATAATAAATTAAATAATATATAAATAATAATAATAAGAATATATATAATAAATTAATAATTAAATATAATAATTAAAATAATAAAAATATAAGAAATAATTAAATACATATAAAATAATAATAATATAAAATTAAATAAATAATTAGTTATATAAATAATAATAATAATAATAAATAATTAAATTAATAAATAATAATATATATAATAATTAGATAGATAATAATAATAATAAATTATAATAATAATATATAATAAAATAATATAATTATTATATTATTAATTATATAAATAATATTATAATATAATTTAAAAAGTAATTAACATATCAATAATTTTAATAATAAATTATTAAATACTTAAATTAAATAATAATTAATAATAATTATATAATTATTATAATAAAAATAATAAATATAATAATTATAATATAATGAATTAATAAATAATCCTTAATATCTAATAATAATAAAAATAATAATTAAATTATTATATAATATAAATAATGGTAATTAAATAATTGCAACAAATAATAATAATAAATAAATAATAATAATGAATAATAATAATAATATAATTATTAAAATACATAAAATAATTAAAATAATAATATAATTAACATAATAAATAATATATAATAATAATATTAAAAAATAATATAATTATAATACATAATAATAATATAAATTAATAATATTAAAATTAAAATTATAATTGATTAATAGTATAGTTAATAATTAAATTGCTGGTAAAATATAATTATAAAATTAGTAATAAAATTAATATCAAAATGATATATAATTACAACATGTACCAAGTATTTGAGAGAAGTATATACTAACCGACATATCTTTATATGTAATCCATCCAGTAATAGGATAAATTAAACTAAATGCGTAACTATTTTTAAAAATTTAAAAACATTTTCCAATATAAACATTTAAAAAAAAGAAAAATACACTGACAATTTAAGAATGTTAATTAAGAAGAATAGAAGGATAAATACTAAAAATCAGATGATATAAATAATATAATTATAATATATAATATAATAATATATAATAATTAATATAATAATAATTAAATAATTAAATATAAATAATAATAAATATATATAATAATAATAATAAATTAATAATAATAATAAAATATACAATAACAATCACAATAACAATAAAATATAAAATAATATTAATATAATAATAATAATAATAATAATAATAATAATAATAAATTATAAATAATAATATAATAATAAAATAATAATAATTAAATAAAATAGTAATATTTAATTAGTACTAAATATTAAAAAAAATTGAGAAATATATATATATTATAACTGTTTTGAAAGTTTCTTGGATTAAAATTGCAAAATAATAGTTAATATTATTAGTTATATATTATAATATACTTATATTATATATACCTTTTGAAGTTTAAACTATGTAATATGATATAATATAAGATAAATTTTTATCAATTTTTTTAAATTATCTCTCACGAGGTTTAAAACGATTATATAAGATCTAGTTTAAGTGACCTATTATATATTAAGCTACTTGCTTGTCTAATCATTTTACTATACCTATAGAAAGGATCAATAGGGTCCATAGTTATTATACGTGGCATATTTCTAGATATTATATCTCTTCTCGAGACATTTTGGTTATTATGAAACGTAAGATATATTAGGAAGTTACAATGCCTTAATTTTGAGTATGTTATCTTAGGCTTATCCTTTTAATAGAGATAAATTCAATAGGTTCTATTTACAAATTGAGTATAACATTTATATAGTATATTTAAATTTAAAGGTGTATGAGTTAATGCTCAATAGAAGTTTTTATTAGTTAGGCTCTTAACAGTCTCGAGATTGAATAGTCGTTTTTGCATCAAAATTAAACCGTATAATAGCTTGATAATTTTGGAGCTAGCTATTGATATACAATAGAACTGATGAAGACAAATTATATATAGATTAGTTAGGGATGTATATGTATGCATAGTATGTAATCTTTCTATTTCAAATATATATACGTATATATAGGTAAAATGAATTTTTTCAATTTGACTAGATTAAATATCATTAATATATTATTCGCTAGTTTACCTCAAACTAGCTGGTATTGATAGTTCTTATGAATTGTATCATTTTTATTCAATACTACACGTTTTACCTAATACCAATAATATATCACCAAAGTATATTTTATAGCAAAAAATTGTGTCTACTTTCAATAAAGTCAACTATCTCATTTAATTTTTATGTTATGAATTTAATCAGCTATAGTTTATGTTGCTTTATTTATGAATGTATGTACGTTTTTTGCAAGTTTATAAGTGAAAAGTTATTAATTTAGAAAATCTATTATCCATTAGTTGGATCTTATTTAAGTAGACGTCTGCTGCTTTTAGTGATAGTTGTAATAAGCCGATTTTTTATATTCACCTTTATTTAAATATATGATAATTCATCAGAAAATGAGACCTGAAAAGATTCGTAGTGAATTAAATAATTAATATGGTATAACATAATGTATATAATATATGGAGGCAAAATAGATCCTTTGTGGAATCACAGCTTAAGTTGTTTTAGTAAGTGGAGTTCGAAAGTGAATGTTTCACCTATTATTCACTACATACTGAGTAATCATTCCACTAAGATATAGTTTTAAAACATTGTAGTGTGTTTCCCCCTTTTATTCCCATCTTATTCATATTGTTAAGTAGACTGTCCATATCATCCATGATCTATTGATCAAATGATTCAGATAAGGATCCAATAATACCCACTAATAATATTAATAATAATAAAATACTAAATAAATAATAATAATAATAATAATAATAATATATAATCGATAATAATATAATAATCAATAATAATAAATAATAATAATATAATAATAATCCACTTAGAACACTGCCCTGCTGAAGGAGGGGGGGTTGTTTTTCCAGACGCCTTCAGAAGTCAACAACTAAAGTAAATTACCCAGATGAGCACAGACGCAAAGTCTTTTGAGTGGAAGGGATTAAATTCAGCAGGATAACACAAGAGAAAGATGGAAGCAGAAATTCCTTCCACAGAACAGAATGTGGGGCAGAAAAGAAGGAAGCAATGCAGCGAACTAGCCTGGAGTTACCCTACCATCAACACAAAACTTATGTGCAGTGCAGACAGAGCACGCTCTAGTGCTACGAGGGGCGACGTAAAGGTGGAACGGTACGCGAGTGATAAGCTCCCTCGAGCAACTGCCGCCGCTGCGGTACCCTATAGAAAAGAGATAAAGCACCAACAATCCGAGCCGCGGGGCAGATAGAGGGTCAAGTTTTGAATTGGAAAGATAGCAATATAGAAATAATCTATCATTAAAGATAATATAATAAATATAATAAAATATAATAAATAAATAAAATAAATTAAAATTATATATATAATATAATTATTAATAATAATATAATTAATATAATAATAAAATAAATAATAAAATATATATAATAATAATAATAATAATAATAATAAAAATAATAATATAATATATAATAATAATAATTATAATAAATAATAATTAATTAAATAAATAATATAATAATAATAAATATAAATAATAAATACAATAATAATAAATTAATTAATATATATTATAATAATAATAATAATAATAAATAATAATTAATAATAAATAAAATAAAATTAATAATAAATAATAATAATAATAATATTATATAATAATATAATATATAATATAATAATTAATAATAATAATATATAAAATAATATATAATAATAATAATTATATATAATAATATGTATAAATAATAATTAATTATTATTAAATAATTATAATCATTAATTAAAATAATATGTATACTCCTTTTTAATTAAGATAACTTATAATATTTATATGATCTATATTACGAATTATAAAATCACTCAATAATTATAATATTATACCATAATAACTCATATTCCAATAAATATTCAGATATACTTGTGGGAGAGTATGGATAAATCTATATAATAAATGCGACTATACTTCAATAAAATAACAACATAATAATACTCCACATAATAATAATATATAATCAATGATATTGATTATTTACAGGTAAACTAGATAAATAATAATTATAATCTAATAATATAATAATAATAATAATAATAATCAATCCATTAAAAATCTCAAATAGCGATAAACAAAGATGAACACTTAACCAACTAATTGTATATAAAATGAATGCTATATGAAAATAATAATAGAATAAATGCTAAAATTTGTTCAAGAAGAAATAGGAAAAAAAATAAGTACTTCATCAGAATGCAGATGGCAAATAATAATTACACTAAACAAATAATTGATACTTATATTTCTACAAAGTTTCTTTTTGAGGAATCCAATATAATAATGAAATAATACACAAAATGAATCAAATAAACCGCATAATGTATGTGATTAGGTACGTAAGGTTTCCAAGAAATCATAATAAAGATACAAAAATAATTTTTTATAATTTGTAATAATTTAATTAATAATAAAAAGTAAATGAGACAAAACCCACTCAATAAATAAATATAATAAAGGATATTTTTATAGAATAAAATTAAGTCATAACTATATAAAGGTAAGAAGACACTGATAAATTGAGGATAATCACATGTGCGAGAATAATAATAAAGAGATAGAGTAATAATGAATATATTAGAAAAGAGTGTTCAATAAGAGAGAAGATATGATTATTGTAGAAGTTATTAGTAGATTTTTTTTAAAAAATGAAATATTAGTAAAATATATTTTCCAACCAATATATAGGTATCAAGTATAATATACTGCATACCATCAAATCACATCCCTATATACAATAAATTCGAAATAAATCTATATAATTACAAATAAGATAATAATAAGATAAAAACTCTAGAAACTTTTGAGAATAAAGAATTTAAAGAAAGATGTGATAGTTCCCTCCACCCTGATACTTTCACCAAGGAGGTAACTCTAGAAGTAAAGAAGGAGCAGAAGAATTGAAATGAGTTTGAAGAATGAAGGGTCGAGTCATTCGGCATATGAGTGATTTAAATAAATTGTTTAAAAGTTATGACGTTTTTGTTATATATTAACGAAAGTTTTGTTCATAGAATATACCGATTGTAACTATGCTTTATTTCATTTGTTTCATTCTTGAACCTTTAATAGATAAACTTTTACAAATTTAATTAACACTGACTTCATGATAATTTTAAATAAGATGCCAATAAAAAAATAGAAGAGATAAAAAGACCCATGTTAATCACTATTACAGGCAAATTACAAAAACATTTTTGGCCTCTGAACTTAATTATGATACCAGATAAAAAGAATGAGAAGCAAAATAGGACGTACAAGGTTCGGTCGAAATTTAATAACCATTAACATTTAATACATTAACATTTCACCGATTCAACAACCACGCCGATATTTAAAAGAGTTCGATAAACACGATTATTGCAGAGAAGTAAATAAAAAGACCGTTAAGGTATGGAATTAATGAAAATAACATTAGAACGCAAATAGGAGGGTATAAATATTCTATTCATAAAGGAGGGGAGCTCTCGTGTGGAGAGTGTGTCACAATACGATGAAGACATTGAGTGCGCATGCCCTATGAAATATTTCAAAATTTTAAAAAATTCCCAAAAATTGTTATTCCATATATAATATATATATATATATATATATACGCTATACGGTATTCAATTATGGGAATATGTTCAATATAGCGCCACCTATAATATATAAACGGCTAGTACTCCCCCGTAGTTATTCCCTATAAAGTATATAGTAGTAGCGGAATAAACAATAATAATCAGTAAAGTATAATAAATATGTGAAATAGATATAATTAATATTATCTATGCTATACTATACAGTTAAGTAATAATATATAACTACTATATACTCCTTTTTACTACTTATATATATAAATAATATATACTACCTATACTATATCCTATATATTATATAGTAGAGCGTGACCGAAAGCCGTAACTGGCCATACTAGAAAAGATAGTGATGGTGAGATTAACAAGAATCTCAGTAATGATCTGTAGTAGGAAAAGAGTTGAAATATGACCAAAACAAGCTTTTATTATAAGTAAATTAACCTAGTAAGTATACTATTATATTAATTATAATATGTATTATTATAATATATATATAAGCTTTAAAATAAGGGTATATTTGAATAGTTTGTAATATAGGTAAATCAGAGCTTGAAGTACTTATATTAATCCTTTTTATTCGGAATTAGGTTTGGACATGTGGGGTTTGCTTCCCAACATCTATTGAGATAGTGAAATATGTGATATATAGTATTTATATTAAGTATATAAGTATTATATATATGAGATATATATATGAAGAAATAAGTTTTGAATAAATCTACGAGAGGTAACGTAATATGACAATAGGTTTTACTAAGTATATTATATAATAATAGTGAAGTCACACATCTTATTACCTAATATATGTTATTATAAAACTCTTGGGAGGAATGGCCATCTATATATAACTATATGCGTGATATAATATATTAGTATATATATATATATATGGGACCATAACCCTGATATACGGCTAGCTTATTCACTAACTATGGGATAGTATCTAGTAGATTTCAGGCGTGCCATTGCATATACCGTGTATAATAGGTATACCGATATATTCTAGATAAACCCAAGATATCTTCACACTTGCAATGCACTACCAGGCATTAAGTGATCATATATACCTGGAAGGAGAGAATAAGGAATCAGTAAGTATATATATATAATAAGGAATGAGGAATCGGACAGAATCTGTGGTACCAGGGTTTAGGAAGCTATTCATAAGTAAAAGTGAAAGAAAATAGGAGGACCGAAAGAGATTTGGCCCTTTTCAGTTTTGGCGAGTAATTATAGCTTATATATATATAATAATAGGTATATATATAAAACGAGAACCAATAAAGATCGAAATAAGTAGGTATATTATATAAAGGATAGTGATTCCAGAATTTTATAACATAGTATTAGTTATTTATTAAATTATATATATATATAATATATATCACAAACTTAAATCGCTATACTAAGCTGCTGTTTTTGCCTTAAATGTGTAAGCTTTTATTATATGATAAATAAGATAATTATTAATATTATTTACCTTATTATAGTGCTAAGTTAGTCGCACAATTACCTATACGTACATAAACTATTATATATATATATATATACTCCTCTTATAAAACCTTTATTATACCTATTATATATATATATATATTCTCCTACTGCTTTTCCTACTACCTATATTATTATATATAATTTTTTATTCAAACTCAAAATATGATAAACTCAATTCCACCCGCATCTCAACTCCCTCCGCATCGCAATATCCCGCGAGGCGGCTCCCTATTCTCTTATAAGCCACCTTGCCTGCTAATATCCTTATATTCCAGTTCCCGCCAATATAGCCGCCATCCCACTCTTCTTCACTCTCGCATCTCATGTGCTCTACCTTTTTAAAGATGTCACCGCATAGGTCCGCCCACTCCGCAATACTCTCCGCCCAATGACAGTCCAAATTGTTGACCCATCATCACGGCCTCCTCGCACCTTCAACTAATATATACATCTCATACTCACTACATATATAATACCTCCTTACTTATGGCAAAAATTTCTGTACTACACACCACACACACAACTTATCATTATCACTACTCATTAACTATATGTTACTCATTAAGTATATACTATAATGATTATATATTACGCTTATTATCTCTACTATTATACACGGGTATATACATATAATACTATACTATATATTATAATATATTAATCACATGAATTAGTGTTCCCATACATCACAGACCTACCTTCATTAACATTCTGCCTTTCGTTTTTCCTTGCACTCATTATTCCTCTCTCAGAAGCATTAAAAGTCAACTACTATTCAACTCTACTCAAGGCTTATTATAATATATACCCTTACTACAATCTACTCCTACTATCTCTATATATTATTCACCGTTATCAGTATATAGCATACTCATATATATATATATTATATACCTTATAATTACTAATTAATATATATCTCTAATTACGTACGTATATTATATAGATAACTATAACACTATATATATTATACTATATATAATATCTATAATATATATAATATATATATATATATAGTATATATTATATATATATAGTATATTATATATAATATATATATATATAATATAACCTATATAAGTATATATAAGCCCTCTCTATTAATACTATACTATAATCACGTCAAGTGGTGTTGCAAATAATGGTCTATTGAATGAAAATCATTATTCGGTATGAAAACGTAAGAGGCGTTTTTATTAATGCGAATATTTTTGCCGTCTTTCTATTGTTGTAATATATTATGTAATAACGTCATAACGTAACTCTAACCATAAATAAAAAGAGAAGCACAAAACGTGGTATGTCTCTTGTGTCTTCTCTACGATCTATGAATATTTGTTTTTGCTTCATTTCCTGAGTGTTTTCGTGCTTCATTTGTATATGTTATTTGCTCGCTGGTTTTTTATTATTATTATTATTTATTTTATTATTATTAATTATTATTATTATTATTATTATTACTTTATATTATTAATTATTATTATTATTATTATTATTATTATATTCATTATTATTATTATTATTAATTTGAAAATGTTTGCTCCTATGAGTATCCTTTCACTTTTCATTTCAAATAACATCTTCCATCTTTTTCTTGTGCCTTGGACACCGAATTAGAGGACGCTCTATTTAAAGGCCACCTAATGTGAAATTGTTTGATACTATTTGCCGTCTTCACGATTAAAGTGCTGCTATAACGCCTTAAGCCGCTGGAATCATAATTTTTTCAAACAATTCGACTCTTGTGAACTTTCGAACAGTAGTGTTTAGAGGTGAACCTAAATCCCCCGGCCGTGTCTCTGTGATTCCACTAATATTTTTTTCCCGGTGCATCAAGAGTAAGGCTATACGTCAATTAATACCTGCCTTTCGGTTCCCTATCGCAGATAGTTTCCTCCCCCTAATTCTCATCAGAAAGGGCTGTGTGACTCCCGTAAACTGGAGTTGGTAATATATCTCTCTTACTTTATCCATATAAAAAAAAAAGTTGTATGAAAAATAGATGGAGAAACAGATCTCTATTATTCCTTAAATCTCTCACACATATATTTTCAATTTACTACTAAATAATCTTTACTTAATGAACGCGTTTAAAAATCTATGGCTATGTAAAATAGACTCCCATATGAAACACCGGAAAATCTCACGACTAACGACCACTCTAATTTCATTTCTTACACTTCATAATTAATCTAACTCCACCCAAATTCCTCGCCTTAAGAGTATCTCTAAATAAATCTTTTTCCTGGTTTTCCCTTTTATTGGTAGTGACCCTCTCTTTTTTTTAATTTTTTTTTTTTTTTTACATTCTAATTTTATTTATCTTTTTTAAACCAAGAACGCATCCTTCAACTCAAACACATCCTTAAAATCTGGGACGATAAATTTCCATTAGGATCTATGAGACTCTCTTACCTTATAATATTCCCACCAGAAGATCAAATCGCCTCTATCTCTTTGGGCTTAACACATCAAATACATAAACTACTACACCTTACATCATACCATACATACAATCACATAAGAGTGATACTAGCATCAAAAGAACCTTTCTGGGAAATTCTTATTAATTAATCACAACTAAGCATTTATTTCCAATTTAACAATTTTTTGGGCTTATATGGCCCACTCATGATAATTTCACTCGTTTTCATAACTTTTTAGGTTTACATACTGCCAGTTACCTAAAGTAATGATACAATTACGATATTTACAACTTACAAATTGCTCATATTTACTCATCACCTAAATACCAATTATTATCCAAATCCTCATACCCTCTATTAACTATGTACCGCTCTCTCACCTTACAATTAATATATAATATCCTGTACTAACTAGATATATATATATAGGGTAGTATATATAATACAAACTCATCTATATACATATAAAATATATAGAGTTAGGTAAAAAGAGCCATTAACGTATGAAATATTAATCAATACCTATAGTCCCTATGCTGCATCCCTACCTGCTAAGAAAGAATGTGAGTTGTATAGGAACATAGAACTTCTTAAAACTTTCACTTATAGGGTAATATTAACTTATACTCACTATATTATAATCACTACTAATTCTTATATTATCCATAATTAAAAAGGTGACCCCACTAACATAACCTTAACCGAAATTGAGAGATTTATTTCGTTTTTACAAAATATACCCTATTTCCATATCTTTGCTCCAATCACCTCGGTGAAGTCAACAATAAAATTCACATTTTTTCCCTTTTTTTGAAAGCACAAATCTAAATTTTTATATTGCCTTTTTCTCTCCAAGATCTTAAAACAACCTTTTTCATTAACATTTTCCCTTCTTTTTCGCTATACCTTTTCTATACTCACTACACCAAAAATAATAAACAATTTCTCACATGCTGATACTTTGTGAATGAAATGAAGGAAGCACTCCTGTTAGCATTTCTTGAATATCTAAAAACATCATATAAGGAAAACACACCCTTACAATTTTCAGTCACACCCAACCCAACGGCCCGTTTATAGGCAAAATAACCCACATTCACAATCCTCCTTAGTTGCTTGAATTTTAACAAAACTAAATTCAATTCATTTATCTCCCCGCCAAATTGTTTAATAACTACCATAAGATTTACTTATACAACTATATAACGCCGTTACTGTTTCCGATTACCACAGCATACCAAGATCCATCCCTCATGCTACATTATATTATCTTTTCGAATGGAATTGGACTTTTCACACTTAAGAATGAAATCGGGTGCTATTCTCTTCTTCTAAAGAATGGGATTCCCAGGTTTTTATCACTTGACAACAGTATTTCGCATGAAAACGAACCTATTCTCTGGTGCCTTATACCATAAATATTCACACGGCAAAACACTTCCCAGGCAAGACCCAACACTGCCTACCTCTATGATTACCTAAATTAACCTGTCCTAAAGAGCAACAACTGGTCTGCTACAATTACAGACATCAATCTGAGATTACCCTACAAGAGCTTTATATGTGTCCCGGTTTCTGCCATAATGAGAGTGTATGTGAATACCTTGAATAAACGGGCGGAAACCCGGGACAAAGAACACCTTAAACAATCTTATTAAGAAATAACCAATGTTGACGTGAGATTCCTATCGATCACTACCCGACGCAAGCTCTGTTTTACTACTCCTTCCTCAACATAAATCAATCATAAACCTAACAATAAGCCACGTCCAATCCACCCTCTGGCTCCCATCTGGAACATTATCCATAATCATCCGAGGAAACAACACAATCTAGACCTGTAGGAATTATCCACTTATAATATTAATCAACTTTAGATATAGCGATGTCCGCTAATATTTCTTTTCCATTTTTTTATTTTCCCCTCTCCCTCCCCCCTTCCCCCTCCCCACTAGTCTCCCACACATTCCTAGACTCTCACAGACTCATTGTTCAATGAACACAGACAAGATAAGCAAACTGGATCAGAAGTATGGACTACCTAAACATATCTTCTCAACCAAGTTTTACATAGATATAATTCTTCATCTCTCTATATTAAATCCTTTCCTAGTATATAAAATCAAATTCCCCCAGCCTTTCCTTATATATGTATTAGTATACTATACAGTGGATATAACAAATTAAACAAGTTGAGGCGTGTATTAATAATATATATTATTTTTATGTAGAAATACTAGAAGCAACTTTTATGTAAAGATATTTATTTCGTTTTATTAAACAGGCAGCTTATCCATTGTAGAATGACATAAATAAAGTATCTCCCGAATATTATCGAACTTTATTGGAAACGCTAAAATTTTGCCTCAATAAACCAATCATCACCTTATATAATTTAAACTTAGCGAATCAATTCTATCTAATTCTACTCTTTCACAGAAAAATCTAATAATCCTATATATCAAGGATTATTTCAAATTCCACATATTCATATATTTTTAGACTTTGGAAAAGAAACGGTGCGGGGAACAAAAAATGCTGGAATGAAGAGCTGATACAAGCTGTAAAAAAGTGTTTAAAGATGCGTGGTTGGATGTACTATATATTTCAGAATGTAAGTGGGGAATGAGGGAAAAGAAGATTAAACCATATTTAGATTTATGAAAACTTCGACAGGCATCGGCTATACTTTGAGCGAAGGATCCGGTTAATAAAGGAAGCTCTGTGGCAGGTGTTGGTGATATTTTTAGTTGGTGGTAGATTTCTGAGTGGTATTAAAAATATGTATGTTGGTAGTGAAGTGTGTGTATTAATAAATATAATTAAGAGTAAGTGATCTAAAATAAATAGTGGTGCGAAGCAGGGATGTGTTATGTCTCCAAAGTTATTTTATTTGTAAACGGATGAGGTGATGAAAGAATTAAAGGTGGAAGTGGCATGGGAGGGAGTTAGACTGGTGGAGATTGGAAGATGGCGTAGGATGACTTGCCTATTGTGCGCAAATGATTTGGT